>NW_004624868.1:3509676-3567515 GCF_000247695.1 Heterocephalus glaber
TCTCTCTCTCTCTCTCTCCAGTACTAAGGACTGAAGCCAGGGCCAATCTGAGCTACATCCCCATCCCTTTTTTAAATTTTTATTTTTAAACAAGGTCTTGGTAAATCACTAAGTTGATCAGGTGGCCTCAGCCATCCAGAATGCTAGGATTATAGGTAGCACCACTGTATCTGACTTGATCCTCCCTCTTTTCTGAGGTATTTCAGAGCTATAATAACAAGTTCCCCTGAGCCATCTAAACACGGTTCTGACAGCGCTTGCTGGATGGGGCCCCTTAAGGTCTAGTACTCCTTCCAGGACTGAGCCCATACCACAGCTTTGGGGCTCCCAGGAAACCCCTCAGGAAGGAAAATGAAGGAAAAAGACAGCCCAGGTGGGCATGGCAAGAGGCTTCACCATTGGGGTCACCCTACCCATGATCCTAACATTCCTACATCCTTGACCTTTTAGACAGACTCAGATCAGGGCTTCCCTGCAGCTGTGAGCGAGCCAGGACAGCCAGGGGCTCTGAAGACACCCTGACCCCAGCCCACCCCGACCATCCTGCTAGGAGTGGGGAAGGAAACCAGGAGTGGAGCTGGCACATGTTCCCATCTACTCCAGGCTGCAAATGATCACCCAGCTTCAGCCCTGCCTGGTCACGAGAAGCCCAAGGTGCACAAGGATGCAATCTTCTGCATTCCGTTGCTGATTGCTCCAAGCAGCTCTCCCCAGTTCCAGAGCCTGTGGACTGCACTGAGATGCCTCCCCCATCTGTTCTGGTCCCTGGAACCAGGACTACCCACCTGTGTGTTCTGTTTGGGCTCAGTGGGTGACTCGGTGCTGAGGGGTGTGGGAGCTGCAGGCTCAGTCAGAAAACACTCTCTGCAGACGCGGCTCTGTCTGCTGTTCTCAGCCTTGAACTCAGAGCACTTCCCACAGATGATCTACAAGACAGAGGCACTTGTGACTCCACATTCTGTCAGTGGCAGAAGAGGGACCTAAGAGTGTGGGGCAAGGTAAAGGCTTGTCCTGGGTGGGGCAGCGGCCCAGAGCCCCTTTCAAGGACAGAGAGTGAGGACGGTCCCCCTGAGTGTCCAGGACTTGCACTCCTCACCCCAACAACCCAGGTCCAAGGATCTGCATGCAAGATAAGAGTGGGATGAGCCACCAAGCACATGAGAAGACCCCACATCAGAATGACCCCATCCTGGTCATCAGGAAGACACAAATCAAAACCTCACACCCCGAGAATGGCTATCGCCAAAAACAAGAAACACACACAGACCACAACAAGACCTTGGGCTACCAGTGAGATGTACGGTTGGGTGGCTGCTGTGGGAAATGGTTCAGCAGTTCTTCAGAAATTTAAACAGAATCACCCGGCAGTGTGACCCAGCCATGCCACTTCTGGGTATATATTCAAACTAACCTAATGCAGGACATTGAGGAAGCCTTTGCCCAGCTATGTCCACACCACCACCACCTGTAAGACCCAGCAGGTGAAGCAACCCAGTGTGCACTGACGGAAGAGTAAGAAATCATGGTCTCTCTGTACCATGGGGAATATCATTTAGACAGGCAGGTAACACATGGGAACGAAGCCAAAGGTCTTCGGCGACTCTTCCAGAACTCTTGCTATCCTGGTCTCCACCATGCCTCACCCTCTGGTAGACCCCTCTGCTCCTCATGCTATCAGTTATTTTGTCTCTTTTTTGCCTCACTTTCCCTCTTTCTGCTGGATCCTCACTGCAGCACATGAAACTTTTCCCCTAGCTCAGCACAATCCACACACACTCCTTCAGCCTCTCCTTTGCCCTGGGCATTTGCACACCCTTGGCTGGTGTTGCCTGGCCACACCATTCTGGCCTCCTCATGACCAAATGCAAGGATGACCTTGGTTCCAGGGCCTGCGGGTCCTTGTAACATGGACCTCCTCTCTTGAGTTGCTCACCTGTCCCTGGACTGTTTCCCATGCCCTCCTGACCCCATTTACACTGGAGAACCCACAGAGCACCACTGCGTCCCAATGTCTTCACCCTGGGCATGGCCAACTGAGCCCTCCCACTTGGTCATTGCACTGGCACATGCTGGCCATCTCTTCATTTGGTATCAGTCAGCTGGCCTGGGCTCCTCCTTCACTCCCAACACAGCAAAGGTACTGGGTGAGGCAGCCCTCACATCTCTCTTTTAATTCTTTTTTTTTTTTTTTTTTTGTACTAGGGATTGAACTCGGGACCTTGTGCTTTCAAGGCAGGCACCGGAACCACTGAGCTAGATCCCCAGCCCAGCCCTCACATCTCTCATCAACCCTTCAATTCCTTTCTCACCAAAGATACCAGCCTCCAACCTTCTTCCATTCACTCTGCACCCTACATGTGGTCATTGGAACCCACTGTGCAAATCCTCCCCCTGGCCTTGCTGGCTGCCCTGAGCCTGTACACATCTTGGGCCTGAGCCACAGCCTATGAGAGATGCTGTGCTCCCTGTGCCTCTCTGCCCATCCACCCAGCCACCTACTCGCCATCCATCCATGCATCCCTATCGATCCCCCATTCATTTACCTATCCAAACACCCATCCGTCTAGCCACCCACCAGTCCATCCACCCTTTCACCCATCACCCATATATACATCATTCATCCAAGGAGTTGTCCATGCATTCTCCTCTTCTGCCAATTCCAGTCCGCATGGCAAGGTTTTATGAAAAGGTACAAGAAGGAACACCAGTCTAGGCATAGGCTGTTAGTATCCTTTGGTAAAAGAGCTCCCAGGCAGCTCTGTGCTGAGATCCATTCACTGATACAGATGCAATTTTAATACCTTAATCTAAAAATACTTGGATGGCCAGTTCCTTCCTCGGGTTACTTTTAAGTTCAGTACTGAGCAATGACTCAGCTGCCCATTCTCAGAAGCCAGGGCATTGGAGGTGACTGAAGAGGCAGGGAGATGGTGTGTGCTTAGGGCACAGGTCAGAGGTGGCTGCTCATTACACGAAGGCACCAGACCTTTGATATCACCGGAGTGCTGAGCCAAAGGCCAGCAGCAGGGCACTTCCACCAGGGCCACCCTTCCTCCTCCACTGCCTCCTTCATGCCTTGCACATGCGCATTATCATGTCTTTGTTCTCAAGGGTATCGAACTTGCATATCTCGCCCTTTTTCTGCTGCAAAGGATGTCTGTCAGACACCAGAGCTGAGCAGAGAAGTCTGGTTGCCACAGTGAAATTCTCAAAGGGCCCACTGATGATGGGTGCTCAGGTGGCTCTCAAGCAATGCCTGCTGCCGCCTGGGAGGAGCCAGTGGGTGGCCGCCTGCCTTTGGAATCACCCCACTCACCACCCCGCACAGCTTGCAGTGGTGCTTCCTCTTGGTGATGGAGTTGAAGGTCTCCCTGCAGCTCTTGCAGCTTTGTTTCTCCTTGTCACGTCTGGTCTTAGAGGACAGTTTTCTGAACTCGAGCTATAAGGAGGCAAGTAGCTGCCGTCAGTTCTAGAGAGCATGTGCATCTTATCCCTCTGGGAGTTGGGGGCAGCTTGTGACGATGCCTGTGACATGGACTCAGGGCAAAAGTGGACTATGCTGAGGGAGAGGTAAAGAGCCAAGCCAGCCCTGGCCCCTGCCCAGCCCCCTCCCCCAGGGGCTAACCCCACAATGTATGGTATAGAGCAAAATTCCGTGGAGCAAGACCTTTCTGTTCAGAACAACTTGGCCCATGACTTTATCTGAAAACATTTCTATGGGAGCCCAAGGGGAGGAAGATGCATGCTGGGTTAGGCAGGAGTCTACACAGACATTGAACGGTGCCAAGGACAGAGTGACCCTGCCTGCAGCCCCGGGGCCATGTGGGCCCCAAGATCCCTGCACCATCCGTCATCCAGCCACATGCCTGCTCTGTGTTGGGCATTTGGGGCCATCCACTCCCTGCTGGGCGACACACACATAAACATACATGTGTGCCCACACGCGTGCCTGTGCTGACCATGGGGTGCATCTGGAGGGCACTCAAGGAAGCTGGTGAACCGAGGGTCATGCCCTACTCTGTCTCCTGAGGCCACCTGAACACCCACAGAGGATAGCGGAGTGAAGAGCAAGAGCAGGCTCACCCGGGGCCCCTAGTGGAGCCTCAGGCCTTGGTTTCCCTCTCTCGACCATGAGCAGTATGAAGCTGGAAACAGACCTGAGACTCCTTCTGTGCCCTCATCAGCTAGGAGACTCTGATATTCCTTTCCCTTCTCTGAGGCTCAGTTTCCTCATCTATAAGATGGGGGTGAATAACAGTTTCCTGTCCCTAAACCTCATTCCAGTACATGAATTCCTGTCTGGTCTGGGCAAGTTGCTAGACACCCTTTCATGTCACATGACCCCAGAAATCCCCACTGGGCAATGGAATAGTTTCCTATACTTTTGAATTCCCCCAACACACGTGCCAATACTTCCTCTCCAGGGAGGAGAGAGGGCTCCTGCGAGGCTTCTTGTTGCTGACACAGAAATCATCATCATTAAGATTTTAAGAAATGCCAAGGATATTTATAAAATTCCCAGCGTGCCAGAGCTAGAGCAGCCCCTGATGTGTTTATTTTAACCTTTCTGTGCACACATGGGCAAAGTGAGGCCTAGAGACATTTTTTGTTTACAAAATATCTGAATATCACTAGTATTGCTGGGATTTGTTTTAAAATATTATAGTTTAGAAAAACATATACCTGTGGCAGGGATGGCGAGCCGAGGAACTGAGCACAGCACACAGCAGAAGTGTCTAGAGGTTGGGAAGGGGTGGGGCTCAGTGTACCGCTACCCCTGCGTGGATAGGGCCAAGAGGAGGGACAAGGACACAGGTGGGTAGAGGCCTCAGGAGAAAGAGGTGAGTTGCTTGGACATGGGGGAGCCAAAGAGCGCTCAGGGTTAGGCTGAGCATCGGGGCCTGTGATGGGCTCCACTGGGTCTCCCCCAGTTCATATACTGAAGCCCTAATCCCCTCTTCTTCAGAATGTGAGTATTTGCATAGAGGGCCCTTAAGGAGGTTATTGGGGTAAAATGCCCTTGTGGTAGTGTATGACTGGTATCCCTTTAAGAAGAGGAGATCAAGACTCAGAGACACACACATAGACACACACACAATTATGTGAGGATGAAGGGAGAAGACCCCATCTACAAGCCAAGGAGCAAGGCCTCAGGAGAAACCAACCCTGGCAACACTGACCTCGGACTCCAGCCTCCGGAATCTTTTGTTTAAGTTGAGTAGGTATTTGTTACACCAGCCCCAGCAAACTGATACCATTTCCTTGGTGCAAACTCTGGCCCTGCACCTCCAGCTGTGCGATCTGAGACGTGACCCCCCACCCACCCCATCACCTTGAGGCCAGCACCCAGCCACCTACACGAGGGGCCCCAGGGGCAGGGCCAGCTCTCCAAGGTGACAGAGACACTCCCGATGCTGAGCCCCAGCTCCTCCATCTCATGAGCCACTGCTCCAAGGAGAGAGGTATATGATGGCCTTGGCCCCCCTGAGGTTCACCCCACGCTCAAGACATGGCCAGAACCACAAGTGCAAGGGCAGGTGGGAGCTAGCATCACCCTGGCTCCCCACTGCCTGTGCCTTCCGCATGCCACTCGTGACTGCCAACAGCTCTCAGCGCCCTGCAGGGCTCTCCCTCAGACCGCCTCTCAGGACTGCTAGAGGGGCAAACCCACACTGAGGTGAGGACAGAGGTTCCAGGGCATGGAAGGGACAGAGAGAAGGCAAATGACAGGAAAGGGGAAGGAGGCCATCCTTGGGGCCCGCCACAGCCCCACCGTCTCCACCTGCCTCCCCCGTCAGGATATACACATCTCCGACTTTCAGGGGAGGAATCTGAGGATCCAGGTGGTGAGTGGTTTGCAGCCAGACAGCCCTGACATGTGGCTCTCAGAGACCCTGGGAGGGGTGCCCTGCCATGGTACCACCAGACAGCATTACACAGTAGCGGAGAATCCAGGAAGCTGTGGGGGCTGTGACAGGCTAGAGTTTGTGGCTGAGAGCTCGGCTCCTCAGACCAGTGGGAACTCAATCCCAGCCCAAGTTCAAGGGGCACTTCCTGGAGGTCTCTCACAGTTAGAATAGAAAAGCCAGGCCAAGGGCTTGGACAGGGACCCAGTCCTGCACTGGCTCCCATGATGAGGAGGACTACAGTCCAGTGTGGCCCACTCTTGATGTGGCTCTGCCCGTGATCACACCAGTGCCCAACACAGAGGTCTGGCTGGGTGTATAGCCTGCAGGTGACCAGGTGGCCAAAGGGCAAGGGGCCCACCTGCATGCCAGGGACGGGTATCCTGGCCAACCACACTCCCACTTGGATGAGGTTACTGGGCAGGTAAAGGAGTTGGCCCATTGTGGCCATCATGCCCAGCAGGTCTGATGACAACAGCCTGACTCGGGCCAACTCTGGACATGGATTGAGGCCTTGACTTTGGGGGCTCCCAGGGATATTCTCACTGGCTAGAGGAGATAGGTGGCCAGGAGGAGGAGCCCCTGTGTCAGTTGCGCTCAGAGTCTCTGTGTAGATGTTGGCATCAGAAAGGCCAGGCCCAAGTCTCTCCAGGAAGTTGGAGAATAGTGGCTTCTGCAATAACCAACCAAGCAACTCCAACCCCAAGGACCCCAAACGTGCCAAGGGTGACCCAGAAGGTGGTCTCCACCGAGGGCCAGCAAGGCTGTTCCCTCCAAATTTCCTCTCCATCGGAGTTAGCTATATGTTAGGAAACTGGAGGGACAGTTCAGTAGCACAGCCTCGGACCTCAATCAGCAGCCCTGAGGAAACTTTGTCACTTATACCAGACAGCAGAAGGATACACAATAGGGAGTCCAGGTGAACACAAGCCACAGGCACATGGCCACAGGAAGCAGCCAGCAGAGGCCAGCCCTGGCTCCTCTATTCCTCTCAGGGTGGCTCTGCCCTGGAGTCCAAGGCAGCCTTCAGCATTGTGGGGGAGCCACTGGCACAAAAGTGGCCAGGGCAGGTGCCTCACTGGTGTCTTGGATGAGTCTCTGTGTCACCCATGGTAGGTCTGGAGCCCTTGTGGGATGGCTTTCAGACTTTGATTTCTGAGCTTCTGTTAAGAGCAACTGGACTTTTGCAGAATGCGGAAGTCTGAATTCTGCAACGACTCTTGCAAAACTTCCTGGTTGGGGTTTAAGTTTTCTTAAGAAAGAGAGGCTTACAGAAATGATAGGTCTGAAAGCATCACAGCTCAGGGAATTATACTACCACACCATATCTGGCACATGCCTATAATCCCAGCATTCTAGTGGCAGGAAGATCAAAATCTTGAGCCCAGCCTGGGCAACTTAGTAACTTAGTGAGAATGTGTCTCAACATAAAAAATGCTGTAAAAGGGAAATGGCCTGAGGATGTATTCTGGTATAAAGGCCCTGGGTTTAATCCCAAAAGAAGGAAGAAAGGGAGGGAAGGAGGTAGAGAAGGAGGGAGAGAGAAAGGGAGGGGAGGAGAGAGAGAGAGGAAAGGAAAGGAAAAAGGAAAGGAAAGGCAAGGCAAGGCAAGGAAAGTGTTGAATTTGATATCCTGACACTCTTTGGTGTCAGCCACACACAAATAGGAAGCCACTCTGGGAGCTGAGATGTTTCTGTTATCATTCCCACCTCCACCTCAGGCCATCTTTGAGAGGTTCAAACTTTCTGCCCTTCAGTGTCAACAAAATTTGCCCTCAGTGAGGGTGTCTGCTCTTCAGAGCCAGGCAGTGGCTGGAATAAGGGGCCTCCCCTCTTGCCTGGTGGGTATTTATCTCAAGGTTCCCCCTCTTCCCTGCTTGTCATGTCCCCCAAATGCTTCAGCCTCCCAAAGCCTCATGAGCTTCCTGAAGGTTGCCCATTTCCCAGCCAGCCTGAGCACACGGCCCATGGACCTGGTAACACTCAGGTGTGACTCAGGTGCCACCTGGGCAGAGCCCCACCCCTCCCTGCCAGGGCACCACACTGTTCCACAGGGGGAGTGTCATCCTGTTGAAGAGCTAGGTGACAGGAAGGAAAGCTGACCCCACACCTCATGGCCCAGGATGGCCCTGTTCCCAGGGCAAGCCCTTTTCCCCTGCTTCATCTCACTGCCCTCCACCTCCTCTATAAATGGAGTTGGCAGTGAGGAAACTTGAGTAGTAATGACAACCCTACAGGGTCGTGGCCAGTGGAGCTGTGGTCAGTGACTACAGTCAGGCTGAGTCACTGCCTATCCTAGGTGCAATGAGGTCCAACTACAGAGAGAGAGAGAGAGAGAGCGAGAACATAAGAGTCAAGAGGAAAGAAGAAAGGACAAGCACACGGAGGAGGCAGGTGTGTTACAGAGGATGGGGCTGTGCCCAAAGTAGGCTCTAGAGACCCCGGGAAGAGGAAGAGCCTGTGTCTGGGGTGGGCCTGGGGCCACTGTTACTCTTCTGAGCCAGAACAGCAGCAGGAGGCAGTGAGGAGCTGAGAGAATGGCCACCCAGGGTGGTCTTAGGCTATGTGTCACTGTCAGTGCTGGCCAGCGTCAGCCCCCACAGCTAGCACTGCAGTTCCAGGTGCTGGTACTCAGTTACACCCTAGGCACATATGTGCCTCTTTCTATTTAAAGTCCCCAGATTTGATGGGGGAGAGAACCCCCCGAGGTCACAGATGAGTCCCTAGCCCTGTGCTATGCCTTTGGGGGTGGCACTGTCCTAAGGTGGACGAGAATGCACCTGGAGAGAGGTAAGCAGGCCAGGCCTCCCTGACGCCAGCTCCAGGTGAGGGGGGAAGCTACTCATCTTCTTTGCATTACTGGAGTCCTTTTAAGGATCAGGGACCTCGTTACTGCACGAGGCATACAGGAGCCCAAGTATTCACAGAGCACTCAGAGGGTTCTTACACGTGCACACAGCTGTGTGCTCACTGCAGGCTCCCCCATGGCCTCCAGTAGGAGCCCCAACAGTGACCACCTCTGGGACCCAAGTCAGGAGTGCCTGGCTTCAGACACAGCCTCACAAGTGTACACAGGCCCTAAGCAAACTGCAGGGCTCAGGCTGACCTCGAGCCACCCCCTCCAGATGCCCTTGTCTGACCCCCCCCACAGCGACTCCCATAAGACCCCTGCTGACCACAGGGTGTGGGTAACTCACCCCTGGGGGACCCCTACTACTGTCGGTCACTACCATGGGCTCTGTGGAGCTTGTGCTCACCATCTGCACAGGAACAGAGAGGCTGTGTGAGTTGGTTCCCATCCTTGGACTCCACACCTCTGTGTATCACAGTCAGGAGCAAGATGAGGAATGTAAGACCAGGAGTGCATGCCACGCCATCTGATAAATGCCAGAATGTGAGGAGGCTCCTTCCTAGCCAAAGGCGTCTAGTGCAATTAGCATTCTGCAGTGTGGCTGGTACTCCACGGCCCACCCTGTTCAGGAGGGTCTAAATTACCCAAGTCACAGAGTGTGGACATCCTCTTGGATTCTCTCCTTGTCCTCAGGGGGTCTCATGGAGAGTCTTTCTAATGTTAGAAACTTTCTGTTAGGAGGCTTGACTGACTGCATCCTCTGTCCCCAGATCACCTCATAGGCATCTTCCTTCCCAGGAATGGTACAGAGTTGTCCTCCAAAATACACCCAGGAAGCAGAAAAAATCAAGCAGATTTGATGCAATCAAGTGATCTACAGACAAAGTGAGCATGAAGCGGGGCAGGGAGTGTGGCCTGGATGTGGGCTGGGGATTGCTGGGCTGGCTGGGGAACAGCGGTCCCTCCCCCATGCACTGTTGACGGTGCACTGCCCCCCACAAAGACTGGAGATGAGGGCATTTCCTTTCCTGATCACCTCTTCCCAGGTGCCCTTGTTGTGACTCCGGTGGCCCCCACCCTGTCACTGCAAAAGAGTAACCACTCTGGGGCCTTCCTTGCAATAGACAGAGATTAACCCCCATGTTCAATCCTCTGTCCCTGACTCCACGGAAGCTGAAACAGGAGGGATGGCAAGCTTGGTCCCTAGCCTCAGCCCTGCCTTCCCTGCCTGATTATTCAGTGGCCTCTCCACAGCCTGCCTCTTGCACAACCCAAATCTCCTTATGGAATCAGCCCCCTGAACCCCAGGGCAACTCCCCAAGGGGTGCACATGAGCTCCCCGCAGTGCTCTAAGCCCGTATCTTCTAGAGCAGGGGAGAAAATACAACTGCAAAAACATGTCTGCAGGGTGGTTGTTTTTTGTTTTGTTTTCTTTTGTTTTGATGGTATTGGGGTTTGAACCCAGGGCTTTAATACTGAGCTATATCCCCAGCCCCTTTTTATTTTTTATATTGAGACAGGGTCTTACTACGTTGTCAAATTGCCCAGGCTGGGCTGGAACTTGTAATTCTCCTGCCTCAGCCTTCCTGAGTGCTGGGATTTTAGGCACTTGTGAGGCACCATGCCCAGCTGAGGTCTGCAGCTACTGGAACAGCCTTGAGATGCAGGAAGAGTGCCATGAACCAGGGATCATGGCTGTACCCTAGTGGCCTGGTTGCATCACTGAGCTTCTGTGAGACTCAGGGCAGCCGTGCAGAAGGGACAAGACAGCAAATGAGCACGCAGAGGAGCACTTGCTCCATGTAGACACTGACCTGCAAGACCGAGAGGCCACAGGCTACAGTGGGCACTCAGTGGTGGTGGGGGGGGCAGGTGAATGCACCTCGGAGCTTCCCACCTTGGTAGGCAGTCAACCCCCTCCCTGACCCAGGTGCCGACTCACAGGCGAGTCTGGAGATGGGCTGGGATCCTCGTCCTGGCTACAGGTGCTGCTGAAGGCCCTGAAGGTCTCACTGTTCTGCTTGTGCTTCTCGATGGTGGCCTGAATGACCTGTACACAGCAAAGCCACAAGACTGTCAGAGCCGGGGGGCACTTTGACACTGCAGGGGTGTTCATGAAATATGGCCCAGGCCCCTGACCGTATTTCTCCTAAGCAATGGTGCAGGTTCTCTCTTGGAGCCTTCTAGCTTGAAAAGACCACTTTGGAGAGAGGATAGTTCCACCATGATCTCTTCTGCTTCATTTAGTTCTTCATTAATATTTCAATTTTATTTTTAGACAAGATCTCTCACTAAGTCATTCAGGCTGGCCTTAAACTTGTGGTCCTCTTGCCTCGTCCTCCCATTTAAGGCCCATTTGTTTCTGTTGATTTATATAAGGAGGGGGCTCAATTTGACAAATAGACTGAAAAGCTTGGCTTATCTGAAAGTGCCTACAAAGACAATGATAGTTATGGCCTCACTTCAGGGCGGGACACCGGGACAAGCTGTGTTGGTCCACCCCTTCTCTCTGCTCCAATGCTACTGCTCGATAACTTGGGGACTTGGTTACTTCAAAACTTTAGATGCTTCACCTACCTGAATCCATTCTTTCTTCTCTTCTTCTGTCCTAAAAATGAAAACAGTAGTTTTGAATCTGGTCGTGGATACTGACTATAAACTCCCAGGTTCCTCTCAGTCTTGACCTGATTCACCTGAGAGTTTAAATATTTGGCCTGGCTTGCTGTGTGGACTCCGTGCAGTGATGTAACACAACACCTCCCTGGCCCCCAACAGGTAATTCCAAAGCTCTCATGTAATTAGCGATGTGTGGAAGGCTGGACCTCCCACACACTGCCAGTCAGAGCCTGGCCTTAAAGGGTAAAGTGACCACACCCACCGAAATTTAGGACAGCAACTCTGATCAGCAACTGTCAGATATATCTGATGAACACTGAACACCTCAACACAGGCACAAAAGCCTAAGTATGAGAATGCAACTAGCAGGACCATTTACAATAGTAGGTCCCAGGAGGAGCCTAAATGCCTGCCCATGGGAACTGGTTAATGATCATGAGGGAGAATTTCGCTGCTTTAGGAAATGGCATAAGGATATGGGATGATTCCTCACAAATCTGATGAAAAAAGCAAGACACAGAAACAGATTATCCAGTAGCAGCCACCTGGGATATGATATATATATCATATATACATCTGTGATGCTCACGCAGCAGCACTCATGAGGCCCACACCATACCGAGTCTGAAGCTCCAGGCACCGTTTTCTTCCCGTCAGGATGAATGTATGCACTGCATTTGGCTTCCCAATATCCTGCACCTGAAGAACAAAGGACAAAACACAAGACGGTCATATTAGCTCTTCCTGGACACCAGCCTCCTGTTCTCTGACTTGGAGGTGTGTCCCTGGGGAGGTGTCAGAGGTGACCTAGCAGGCTCTCCAGTCTGCAGGGAGAGGACACTGAGGCTCAAGGTCATGGTGGCTCATGGAGGCCACCGCATGAGCTTCTCCCTGGGGAATGGAGGCTGGGATCGCCTCATCCTCTGTGCTTGGCAACACTGCTGACCAAACCCATGGCCCAGCAGGCCTTTCCTAGAAGTTACCCCCAGCCAGCCCTGGCCCCCCCCTCCCCCACCAGCACGGCTGGGCACCCCCTCTCTGCAGGAGCTGCACCTCTTTAGGAAGGATAAGGATCTTATGAGAAGAGCCAGGAGTGCCCCGGCCACCCTGCAACACCTGAGCCCACAAGGACAGGTGCATCCTCAGTTTAAAGACGTAAGTAGGAAAACGTGCACCCAGTTGGAAGTGATGTAGCAGGGGCATTTCTTCCTGAAGTCTCAGATTCCATTCTCTTGACCAGCCCACAGACTGCAGAGGCAGTGCTGGTGTTCCTGGGGGTCCGTGAGCTGACTCCCATCAGAACCCCCAGCCCTTACCGGCCAGCTGCTGATTTTAGGGAAATATATACCCTGGACCCTGTCCAGAACTTCCAGACTTCCCCAACCCCAAGGTGAGAATTGTACTCACGTATCAAAGTCTTTAAAACAAGACTAATTCTTATGAACAATGGGAAATGGTTTCTTCTAACTATGGAAAAGGTTTTCTTTTCTCTAGTCATTGCTTATAATTGTTTTTTCTTCACCTAGATTCAGAGAATTTCAAGGGAAGGGGGATTCTCTGGGTGTCGTTTAAGCAAACTTTTACTTTTTCAAGTGATTAAATACTTTTATTTAATTAACATTTTGGAACACCTGTTAATTCAAAGCTCTCCCCACAAGGGATAAAATTCCAGCCTCCACCACTGTGAGACACGAAACAGGCTCACTGGATAGGGGACAGCGAAGATGCACAGGTGCCTAAGAACCCTCTCTGGCTGTGAGACAGTATAGGTGGAGAGAGCTCTGAGCCTGGGATCCAGGCAGGGCAAGTAGCCCATGCCCCAATCCAAATTTGCCCCTGCACCCAAACATCACCAGTGAGTCTTTAAGTAGGGCCCTTAGTCCCAACTTCTACTACTGCCCACCACTACTGCCTACAGTCCCCGAAGCTGTACATTTTAGTTTCCTAACGACCTCCTATCTCCACTCATCCTTCAACATGAGGCCATCAGGAACCTGACAGATGAATTAAACCAGAGAGTGGAGAATCCTGCCCACATCAGGCCAAGATAATGTTCCCGCAACCCTTTGGTCACAGACAGAGTTGATGGCCAGAGCCTAACATCCCCAGCTCTGCTTAATGCCCCTCTGGTGGGCGAAAGCTTTGGGAGAAAGGGGTCACCCACCTGGAGACCAGAGATGTCCATCTTCTCACGAACACTGAATTTCTGTCCCATGAGCCGCAGTTTAGGCACACAGTAGAGGACCATGCTGTTGAACTGCAAGAGGGCGGCATGGTGAGGGGCCTGGGAGGTGCTCCCATAGGACCCTTGCAAGGTCTCCTCTAAGGTCATTTTTAAAAAGATGTGCACAGTCATTTTAACCATGTTTACATCTCTGAGGGAGGAGACTGTGGACAATGTCTTTATTCTTGTTCAGTTCCTATTTTTGACTTTGCCACATGCACATGGCTAATTGTGTAATGAGGAAGCGAACCTTTTGAATGAGCTATGGATGCATACACAGGCAGGGATGGATCACAAACAAATAGGCCAAGTGAATGAAGCCAGATGCATCTCATGGCATTTATGTGGTACCCTGGAAAAGTGAAACTATAGAACTAGAGAACTGATCAATGGTGGCCAGGGGCTGGGTCGTCACTTAACAGAGAGTCAGGACAAGGGAATTTGGGAGGAGTAAGAATTGTGTCTCTTCTAGCTATGCCAGGTGCCTGGAGCATTTCTCATTGTAATTCCTTCCTGTCTTCCCCCACCCTCTAAGTCAGGGTCTGGCTCTGGGATAGTTGGAGCCAAGATGCGCCACTACAGTCAAAAGCAAGAGATGACGGCAGCAAATGGGGCGGAGCTGCTGACAAAGATGATGCCAGCAGTCCTAGTAGGAGAGGAAGTCCACAGATGATCCTGTCCTTGGGCCACCAAGCCCTGCCAGCACTGCCCAGGGCCTGGAGGGGTAGGCAAAGGAGCTCTGGAGCTGGACTGGGAGCTGGGCTCACCAAGAAGAGGTGACGATCCTGGGCAGTGCCATTTTTGGCTGACAGCTTCTGGATGTGGCCTTCCTTGATCAGCTCATTGGCTGGGTTCACGATGTCCTCCTCCCCACCCAGTTGCTCATACACCTCCAGGAGCTTGTGCATTTTCTCCTGCAAGAAACATGGGGTCAAGCAGAGGCTGCTGGGGACCCAGAGTCAAGTGGGACTTTGCCCTGCAACTGCGACCCAGAACCCCAAACAGGACAATGATCCTATAACAACAGAATGGAGGGAAACGCTGGGAAGCACTCAAGTCAGATACTGAAGAATGAACAGAAGTTCACCATGCAGAGAGAATAATAATAATATTATTATTATAACAGTTGTTTCCATTGCTCTTGTCAAGTACAATTCTATACACAGTACATGCTTTAACTCATTGAATTCTATGAGATGGATGCCATTATTATTCCCAGTTTACCAAAAAAGAAACTAAGGCATGAAGAGGTCAGTCGAAGGACTACAATCCAGACTGTGCTAATCTGAGTGTCACCTTTCCCAGGTCATGGTGACTGGCTGGATGATTACATAGCAAACAGCACCCTGTAGTATGAAGGGACAGGGTCAGCAGCTCGTGGTCCTGGCCCTGAGTTGGAAGCAAACACAGCAAAAGGTAGGACTGAACCTGTAGGGCCCTCCACAGTAGCAGCATGTTCTGATCTGGACCTGCTGTGCCTCAGCAGCTGTTGCCTTTGGACTTGAATAATTGCAACTGTGTACCTGGAAGCAGGTAGTTTAGGGTAACCCTGCTGTCTGTGCCACATAGGTATGGGGAACACTAAAAGGACCGACAGGGAAAGGTTGAGGACTTTGTGGGAATTAGGGAGAATGACCAGGTACCTGGTGTAGGTGCAGGGGCCCTCAGTGTGCTGGCTTATACCTGGCATGTTCCAGGGGGCTGCACTTAGACCTGGCCGGTACTGGGGAGGTTGGGCATGCGCCTGGCCTGTACTGGGGTGGGGGACTCAGCATACACATGCCTGGCTCGTACTGGGGTGCTGAGCATGCACCTGGTATGCACAGGGAGGCTAGGAATTTCCTGGCAGGTACTGAGGGAACTAGGTGTGGACCTGATATGTTCTGGGGGGCTGGGTGTTCACTTGGTATGTAGTGGAAGAGTGTTAGATGTGTACCTAATGTGTACTGGGGGAGCTAAGTGTGTGCTTGGTGTGTACTGGGGGAACTGGGTGCGTTTCTGATGTGTGCTGGGGATGGGAGTATACCTGCCATGTACTGGGGGACCAGGCATGCACAGGACCACCACATGAAAAGGACCCTGCACTTTCAGTGAATGAATAATGATGACAATAATGAGAGCTAGCCCTTATTATGGCTGTTCAGGGCACACTGTATATAATAATTCTTTCAATCCCCATGAAGCCCAAAGATACTAGGCCTGTCAGGGCCCCTTTTTCAAAGATGGGGAAACTAAGGCACAGAGTGCTAAATAACTAACCAAAGACCACAGATCTAATAAGAAGCATGCCCCTCCAGCTCGAGATGGAGTCCCTAAGCACCCTGAGGACAGGGAGAAGGTGCCACAGCCCACCCACCCTGCTTTCTCTGCTCCACTCTACACCCCTCTCCAGCGGTGGCACTCACCATTTTCCGAATGGCCGCGTTGGAATGGTTGGCAGCTGTGGAAATGAGCTCCAGGGACCCTGTACAAAAAGGACCCAGATCAGCTGGACAGGCGGTGGCTTTGCACATTCTCACCTGAGAGGCTGACTCTGGAGCTCAGGCAGCTGCCCCTGTGGGAAGGCGCTGTCCCTGCAGGTGACCTGGCTCTTCCCCACCCTAGCCCAGGGACAGGGTGAGGCCTCTGGCTAACACCACGTGGGAGCCCCCACACTCCTGCACAGACTCCTTCCTGTGGACCCACTGCTGAGGCCTAAGCTCCAGACAGGGAGTATTTGGTAGCACTTTCCCCAGAATGAGCATTTGGTCACAGGCCAGGCAAGCAGGATCTTCCTTTGCCCTTACTCACTATGTCGCTTCCTGACCTGTTAGGGGCCAGTTCTCTCTGTCCTTCCTCAATGTCTCTGTGTCCCTGATTCTGTCTCTGTCTAACTGTCTCTCTCCCCCTCCATCTCTCTCTCTTTGTGTTTCTGTCTCATTCCATCTCTCTCTCCCTCCACTGTCTCTCTGTTCCTCTGATTCTGTCTCTCTGCTTCTCCTCCCCCTATTTCCCTATCTCTTTGTGTCTATCTCTCCGTCTCTCTCTCTCTCCCTCTGTGTCTCTCCCCTCTGTTTCTCAGTCTTTCTCTGAGTCTCTCTCCCTCCTCTCTCTCTGTTTCTGTCTGTCTGTCTCGCCCCTCTGCCTCTATCTCTCTAATCTTTGTGTCTGTATGTCTTTCCTCCTTCTCTTTTCCCTCCCCTAGTGTTCACAGCAGATTCCCCCTTCCCCCTCTCAGGACCCCTGAGCCTGGCAGCCACCTCCACTCACTCTCAGCATCCTTGCGGTCTGGGGCATCCTCAGGAAGCCTCCTCAGGTAGTCATTAAGCAGCAGCTCGTAGCGGGGGACCCTCTGCACGGGCTCTAGCATGTGGTGCTGCAACGTCAGGTTCCCACACACTTCCTGCTTCTACAAGACAGAAGCAGCATGGCGGGTAAGGACACATGTGTGGTCACCACAGCCCCAGGAGGCTTCCCAGAGCTGTCTGCTCTTTAAGACCCAACCAGCATGTTCACCATTTACAACTGGGGAAACTGAGGCTCGAGCAGCTGAATAATGTTGCCATAACCAGAACCCAGGTGGGCTGACTCTAGACCCACAGCTTGCTTTTTACACACATCCTTATTGCAGAAAATATAGCAGAGACAAGACTGCTTCCTCCCACTTCCTCCCAGAGTTACTGTCCCCAACTACATTTGCCATGAACTGGAGCTGAGTCCCCTTCTTCTTTGATGGAAAATGGAGCAGAGCTTCACCCAACTCACCCTACAGATAAAATCAGGTGAGGGACTCTCCGCATGGCCAGAAGTTGCCCTGAGAGTCCTCCCATCATAAACACAAGCAAGGGAATTTGAGAGGACAGGTAGGGTGCTGTGACCCTGGTGTCCAGGGTCTGCCCTGCCTCGCTAATGGCTCCCAGCATTTCCCACTTCTCTCTGACTTGAAGTTCTCTCTTCCAGAGCTCTAGCAGCAACTTGCTGCTCCCTGGCGTAAGGTAGACCCTTAAGCCCGCATCACAGCCCCAGATATGTACAAGGGGCTATCAAAATATATAGTGAATGTTTAAATTCTAAAAATTTATTATGGTAAAAGACACATTGCCTTTAACCCCCCTCAAACGAGTCACCCCCTTTTCTAACATACTTATCCCATCCTTCTTGACACTTTCCGAAGCAGTTCTGGAAGTCCTCTTTTACATCTTTACAAGGTGTGATAAAAAAAATACAGTAATTGGGGCCAGAGATTTAGCTCAGTGGTTCTGCCACCTGCCCTGCAAGCGCAAGGACCTGAGTTCAATCTCTGGTACCAAAAATTACAAAAAAAACAAAACCCAAAAAACAAAACAGTGACTGCTGCTGCTGAGTGCCATCCAATGGAAAGGCAGACTGGTAAAAACATTCCTGTGTGTCCTTATCCCCCACATTCACCAGTATGGGCACTGTGCAACCTCTGGCTCTTTCCCAGAGTCAAAATGACCAAGAAAAATAAATGTTTGGAATCAATAGAAGACATTGAGGCAGCCAAGACAGTTCAACTAAAGACACTTATGACAGAGGACTTTCAGAACTGCTTCAGAAAGTATCAAGAACTGTGGGAGAAGTGTGTTCAAAGCAAGGGGAAGTCCTTTGAGGAGGGTTAATGGCAGTGTATTTTTCACTATAATAATTTACTAAGTTAACATTCACTGTATATTTTGATCATACCACACACAGCTGTGCTCCACTTGGAGTTTCCTGAGCCTCCTTACTTCCTCCTCCCCTGGAAATGCTCATTTAAAGCATCTTGGCTAAGAGGGCCTGCTGCTCCTGTCCCACTGCCTCCCAGCTTCTGCCATCCTTCCCACCTGCCTCTGGAGGGTCTCAGCCACCTTTATCCACTCCAGGAAAAAATGACTTCCAGCTCAGGTGAGCTCAAAACTGCCCTTGATACAGCAGAGCCAATAACATCCTACTTTGCAACCTTTGTGAAAACAGTTGTTTCAGACAAGAATCATTAAGGGATGATGAACAACAGGATAGTTACATGATTTAACAGTATCTCCCCACAAAAAAACCTTATGAATAGAGAGCAAAAATCTGACTTCATGGTGGAGAGGCCTGGCAGACCACCCTTAATCAAGTGAGAATCCCCAGAAATGGGACAAATGGAAGATGTGTGTGGCCAGGCAGGGCCCGGTGACAACATGACCTCACTCCAGTGAAACCCACTAGAATGCACAGCCTGTGCCAGATCACGGATGAACAGCCGACAAACCCAACCTCCCCTGGAGGAGACGAGGACAGAGGCCTGTGCTAAACGAAAGGAGACAAACTTGATAATGAATACAATGGGTGGTCTTGGGTTGGGTTTTGGACCAGAAAAAAAGAAAAAGAATGTCATTGGGATAACTGGTGTCATCTGAGTGTGGGGTGTGAAATCAATAGAACTATGACATCAGTGCCAAAATTCTGGATTTTGATCACTGTGCTGTGGTCATGCAGGAGAATAGTCTCACCCACTTTTAGCAATAAAGGGCTACAATATCGGCAACTAAGTCTCAAGAAACTCAAAAATAATCATATGTATGTGTTTAGAGAAAAAGGTAAACGGCACGATGTTATCTAACAGTTTGTCATTTTTGCAACTTTTCTGTAAAGGTTTGAGATTATTTAAAAACAAAAGTTTCAATAATTTAAAATATGCTTTGGGTTGAACAAAGGAAACCTTCCAAGACTATGGGAAACTGGACCACAACTTGATCCCGTTTGGGTGGTGTCAGGATTTCTCAGCCTTGGCCCCATACATTAGGGGTGGAGAATTTTCTGCCATGAGCCATCCTGAGCACTGCAGGGCATCCCTAGCTTCCACCCATTGAATTATAGGAGCAACATCAATGTCTACAGACAGGGCCCAAGTCCTTGGGGCAACGTCACCTGCAAAGAATGGCTGTGTTGTGCTGAGTCTGAGGTGCAGACCCTTCCCATGGCCTGCTGGGCCCAGCACCTGACATCTCACCTACCTACAAGGACACACTGGTCAGCAGTCAGCCTGTGACCAGAGGCTTTATCCACTAGCAAATGTCCCCAGGCAGATGCTGCTCAGTACAGTGCAGTGCCAGTGTGGCCACTGCAGACAACCATCTGTCATCTCTATCTTACAAGTGTCTCATCCGCTAAGGGCCTGCTGTACCCAAGAACTTGGTCTGCACTGTGGATATGGAAACTATAGTCCACGCGGGGCCAAGCACTGTCTCACTACTCAGGAGGAGCCGCTCATTGAGCTCCATGGCACCCACATGTCACCATGCTGTGGGATTGTGTGAATATTTTAGTGTCACAACATCTCCCCAAAGGAAGTCAAACTCCCCAAAATATGCCCCCCCCAGCTTGATGGGCAATGTGGCAAGAAAAGCAAATGAATCCTGATTATGTCTTTCGTTTTCTGTTCTAAAACAACCAATCCAAATATCAACTGGCCAATGCAAATTTAGAGTTCAGCTTCCTCAGTTATAGCATTGTGATGATGATGATGGTGATGGAGGAGGAGGTAGGGGAAGAGAAGAAAAGAAAAAGAGCAAACTTAAGCTTCTTCAAGACGAAGAATACCTAGGTCACTTGGAGCCGGAGTCAGGGGGAACTGGGGGACCCCAGCCAAGGTGTCTCTTGATAATTTACAATGCACTGGCAAAAGACTATAAGGAAAGGCACTTACGCAACTGTGTCCTGGAAAGGAGAGTTTTGTCTTTGTTCCCTCTGCAGGGCTGCAGAACCATAGCACTTGGCTGGCCTATAGGCTTCATCTTCTCAGAAACCCACTTGGGATGCTCCCTGTCTGCCCCTCAGGCCTGGATGTCACCACAGCTGTGCATGGCTGGAGCTAGCCCCACAATGCAGGAAGCACAGGCTCCCAGACAGGTGACACAAGAGTCCTGAGGCAGCTGCTGTGTCAGTAAAGGTGGAGCATGGAGGTTCATATCCTATGAACCACAAACACTAATTTATGCTGCTAGGCCCCAATTCCCCATCTGTGAAGTAGGAATGGTAATTTGTCCCTGGGAATCATTATGAAAATCAAAGCATAAATGGAGCATCTGGACATGTCCCATAATTTTACTGATTTTCTCTATATCCCCAAATTTCAATGAACTCATCTACTAACTTTGGATGTACAAAAACACATTATCTGTCTCTCTCACGCACACACACACGCCCAGCTCTATGCGTCTTGAGGCTGTCTGCATGCAGCCACCTACCTGGATGCTGTGGACAACTTCCTTAAAGGGCAGAGAGCGCTGGGTCCACGTGCTCACCAGCCCCACTGCCCGGTCAAAGTTCTTGACATACTCGCCATACATCTTTAAGAATGGGGCCAGCTTCTGCAGGATGTCCCCAAGCCGGGGATTTGTGTTCCTTTGTGGGGGAGAAAGATCATCAGGGAAACACCCTGGTTAGGACAAGAGCTCCTGACTTTAGGGGGCATGAACTTCACCAGGGGCAGACAAGGGCAATGGCCCGACTCTCAGCACCGTGTGGTGGTGGGCACACTGGTCACCCTCTCTGAGTCTGTTTCTTCCTCTGTGCCACATGAGGTAGAACATAAGGTGTTACTGGGAGATTAAAGAGTAGGATGCCAGGGGCCAGGGATTTAGCTCAGTGGTTTCGCTGCCTGTTGTGCAAGCGCAAGGACCCAAGTTCGATCCCCGGTACCAAAAAAAAGAATAGGATGCCAGCCAGGCCTAGTGGTGTATGCCTGTAATTCCAGTATTTTGAGAAGCTGAGCCAAGAGAATCACAAATTTGACCCAATCCAGGCAATTTAATGAGTTGGTATCAGGGATTGAACCCAAGGCCTTCACACTGAGCTACATCCCCAGCCCTTTTTTTTATTTTTAACTTTGAGACAGGTTCCTGCTAAGCCGATACATTACCCAGGCTGAGTTTGAACTTGGGTCCTCCTGCCTCAGCTTCCCAGAGTGCTGGGTTTACAAACCTGTGCTACCACACCTGGCTCATTTTGCATCCTTTAATGAGCAAAGGTTAGAAACAATGAGTCTATTCAATGTTACCAAGGTCACAGGAAGAGTAGCACTTTGCAATATTGATAAGAAAACTTACTGACATTTTGGGACAGGGCTTTTACAAATAAGTTCCAAGAAGTGAAAAACATTAATAGCCTTTTGTGCTAAAGACTCTAAGTGAATAACCAAAAACAAAGAAAAAAATCCATAGGCACCAAGCCATTGCTCCAAGTTCCTACCATAGTGCACACAAAGCTTTGACTGAAAGGCCCAGCAACAGGGTAGGGTGGGTAAGGGGTAGAACTTCTGTGCCATTATCATAGAAGGAGCTGAGAAGCTGAGGAGGCCATGGTTGGGTCTCCAGGGCCTGGAAGAAGAAAGCCTGTGTCTAGCAGGTGTGGGCTTTGTCAGCCAGAAGATTCATACCCAGCCCTGACCACCTTGGGGGTACAGTGTAACCTGCTTTGTGACTGGATTCTATCCTTCTGAAGATTCACAAAGTGACCTGGTCCTGTCCTGAGCTACTGGTGAAAACACATCCCAGCCAGTCTTCCTAGCTCTGGGCTCAGGAGGCACCTCAGGGGAGCCAGGGCTTCGAGGAACCGGACAGCAGGGGCCCTAAGCAAACTTTGGGTATCCCAGCATAGGGGCAGGGCAGCCAAAGAGAGCAATAGTGATGGTTCATCAATTCAACTGCACCTAGCTAAGAATGGGCAGAAGTGGAGAAGGGGCAGGAGGAGGCGGACCTGCAGTGCAACATCACAGCAAAGGTGGTCTACATGTTAGGAGGGAAAACAAAATCAACTAACACTTCTTGTTCACTGTTTTGTGTTTCCAGACATAAAAAGTCATTTATTTAAATCCCCCTAAATGCATTCTCATCATCAGCTTCCTCAGAAGCTAAGGCTTGGAAACACTAAGAGACTGGTCAAGGACACCCATCAGGAAAGGGTGCGGCTGGGATTGGACCTAGCGCCATTCTGGGAAGTAAGGTGCCTCGGCCACCATAAGACAGTCCCCCAGGCACCTGCCTGAATTCCAGGCACAGCAACTGCAGTGTAGAGGCCCCGGGGCCCTCGGGCAGTGTGGACGGTACTCACCACTCCTCTGTGATCCTCGTCCGCAGCTCAGGCAGCAGGAACTGCCCATGGAAGCGATAGATGGAGGAAATGTTAGAGAAGATACCAGTAGTGACTTCTGCAGGGATCCCAGCTTCTGTCAGCCTGGTGCAGAAAACCTGGGCATAGAGAAGCCCACAGTGGTCACTGAGTATGGTCCACCGCGGACAGTGATGCAGGGAAGGCATGTGGGTAAGGCCCTACCTTATGCCCTCTTAATGAATGCCAGAGCCATTGTCTTTGCTTGTCATCAAACAACCTCATGGCCTAACACAGATAGTGAGGGAGGCGGGGCAGTCCCTGGGGAAGGAGCAGGAGTCTTTCCCCTTCTCCCTCTCAGAAGAAATGGGAGGCTGAGACTTCCTTTTCTGTCATGTGAGACAGAAGTGGAAGTAACACACTCTGTCAAACCCTGCTTTCCACAGGTGCTTCATTTCCTGTCCTCAGAAACCCAGTGTTGCCTCGCAGACAGGGATGAGTATCACCCACTGTCCCCAATTGGTTATGCAGAAAAGTACTCAGCAGCCATTCATGTGCTCAGTTAATGCAATTACCAAGAAGAAATGTTCCCAAGAGGATCAGACCAAACCTTTGTCCCAGAGTCACAAGTACTGAAAGCAAAACTGTTTCTAGACTACACTTAAATGTGTCTGAGTTTTAGTATTAAAGCCATTCATATTCCAACTGTAATGTCCAACTGATGCTAAGGGATGGGGTGTTTGCCCCTGAAAGTCAGTGCTTGCCAACTGGGACTCTGGAAGTGGACCAAGGTGATGCCTTGAGCTGTGTGGACATCGCTACCTGGTCCAGCAGGTGTAGTCGCCTCACATAAGTCTCCTCAGTGTGCAGAAGCTCCTGGGCAATGTGGAGCAGCTTCTGGGGATTGCAGCACTGCAGAGAGAAGGGCAGCAAGTCACTGGGGGTAGGGTGGAGAAGTGTACCTAAGCAGGGCTTCCTGCTATGCACCAGGATGAGCAGGGGCCACTGACCTTTGGCCAAAGGAGCCCCCTGGACCTGGGCTACAGTGCTGAGTTCTGATAGACGCTATTTCTGTTTCTGCCAATCTCCCAAAGTGACTGCAGCCCAGAGATGACTCTACCTTCCTGGAGCTTTGACTTAGCAGCCACAGCAACCACATCAAAATCTACTGCAGGGCTGGAGGTACAGTTCAGTGGTACAGTGCTTGCATAGCATGCATGAAACCTTGGGTTTCATCCCAGCACCACCAAAAAATAAAACAAAGCAACAACAGAAAAAAACCCCAGAGTGACATCAGCAAGGGAGATGGCAGGCTAGGAAGCAGCAGGCCTCCCTCCCCACAAAGACATGGATTTGACAGCAATATGTGGGCTAGAAAACCTTTAGCAGAATTCTAGAGACCAATTGGAAGCTACAACACCCATGATTGCAAACTAAAGAAGAGACTCAAGGGAAAGAAAAATTGGTGACATTTGGTGTACCTGTCTTAGTCCATTTGTGCTGCAGATAACAAAATACCTATGAATGGGTATTTTTAAACAATAGAAATTTATTTCTTATAGTTATGGATACTGGAAGTCCGAGATCAAGCTACTTGCAGTTTGGGTGTCTGATAAAGGCCAGGTCTCTGTTTCCAAACATCAAGAACACTTGCCTTCAGATGATGGAAGGGGTGGAAAGGCAAAGGAGGTAAGGGGTGGGTGCTAGGTCCTCATGGAGCAGAAAAACAGAAGAGACTGAACCCATGAATTCCCTTCCTTCCTTTAATTTAATTTATTTACTTACAAGTTGGAGAATCCAACTCAGGGTCTTGAACATGCTAGGTAAGCACTACCACTGAGCCACACCTCCAGCTCCTCCTCCCTTCCTTTTTTGTAAGAGGCTTATTTCCATCTATGAGGGGTCTGGCTTCATCACCTATTATCTCTCATCATCTCCTAAAGGCCCACCTCTTTGTACTATCTCACTGGTAGCTAAGTTTTAACCTGTGACTTGGGACCACATATGCAATCCATAGCAGCAGAGCATCTTGGCTGGGAGGTAACAGCCCATCCCAAGGCTCCTCCCACAGGAAAAAAACAAGAGCTAACTATGCTTTTCTGGTCTGGCTTGTCTGAGGCCTGCCCAAAGGACCAGTCTCTGTTCTGTATAAGCAGAGTTTGCTCATGAGACCAGCACCAGAGTTTGAAAGCCACTGAAAGTAAAGGCTGACCTAGGTCTGCAGACAACAAGCGGTAAGGGAGCAGGAGGTCAAAGAGGACAGGAGAGGCTCCAGGACCTCTGGTAAGGCTGCCTGGTGAAGCTCCCCTACGGCAAACTGGCACACAAAGACAGAGAGAGGTGGTTTTTTCAGATCCCAACCAATAAAAGTACAAGGCATACAAAG
Organism: Heterocephalus glaber; assembly: GCF_000247695.1. The sequence continues at coordinate 3,534,732 of NW_004624868.1, forward strand.
AAAGAGGAAATATGATTCAATTAGAGGAACAAAATAAAACCCCCAAACCAATCTAAGGAACAGATCTGAGAATTAATTGAGGAAAAAAAGTGTACATAATTGGATAATGTGTAAAACTGCTGAAAGAGATAGAAGAGAACACAAATAACTAAGCAAAATCAGGAAACAATGAACAAAATGTATCAACCAAGAGATTAAAAACTATGGAAAAAATGAAACATTCTGGGACTGCAAAATACAATAACTGACCTGAGAAACTCATAAGAAATAGGTCAGCAGTGGATTTGATTAGGCAGAAGAATCAGAAAACTTTAAGAGTGTCATTTAAAATCACAGTGTCAGAGGAGCAGAACAATGAAGAAAAGCAAACAGATCATGAGGGACCCATGGGACACATCAGATAAACCAGTCTATGCACGTCTGAGGCACAAAGGATGAGGGAGGGAATGGAACAGAGAATTTATTTTAAAAAATAATGGCTGAAAAACCCCCAAATCTGAGGAAAGAAATGGGCATGGAAATGCAAGGAGCTCAAACAACTCTAACTAACCAAATAAATCAACAGAAAACTGCACGTAGACAAGCTATAATCAAATTGTCTGAAGTCAAAGACAATCTTTAAAGCGGCAAGACGAAAGTAATCTGTCTCATACATAGGGACTTCCATAAGGTTACCAGAGGATTTTGCAGGGGAAATTTTACAGGCTAGGAGAGAGTGATGATGTATTCAAAGTGCTGAAAGAAAAAAAAAACCTCAACCAAGAATACAGTGCTGGGCAAAACTGGCCCGAAAAAATGCAGGAGAGGGCTGGGGTGTGGCTCAGTGGTAAAGTCCTTGACTAGCATGTGGGGAATCCTGGGTTCCATCCCAAAGACTACAAAAAGAAGGAAGAGGAAGACCATGGGAAGGAAACAGGGAGGGAGACAAGGACAGGGAGGGGAAGAGAAACTAAGATAAACAAACTGAAGGGACTTCATTACCACTGGATCTGCTAAAAAAAATTTTTTTTGAAAGCAGTCCTTCAGGTTGAAATGAAAGGGTGATAAACAGCAACATAAACCATACATACGGGGTGAGGATATTGCTCAGTGGTAAAGAATTTGCCTAGTATGTACAAGGTCTATGGTTTATTCCCCAGCACCACACACGCACAAATTTAGATTGGCTGAATGGACTAAAAATAGTGGCATCCAACCATATGCTATTTACAAGAAACTTACTCACTTGGGGTATAAGGACATACATGAACTGAAAGTGAAAAGAACAAAAGGATGCAAATGGTAACCAAAAGAAAACAAGAATGGTCATATTTGTAGCAGACAAAATGGACTTTAATTCAAAAAGTATTACAAGAAGCAAGGACACTGTATAATGATAAAAGGGCCAAGTCACCAAGAAGATGTAATAATTGTGAATATTTATGCACTGAGTCTCAGAGGTTCTAGATATATGAAGCGAATTTTGATAGACTTGAAGGGAGAAATAGGTTCCAAGAAATGGAAAGTTGGAAATTATAATACCTTACTTTCAATAATGGATAAAATAACCACATAGAGGATCAGTAAGGAAATATGAGCCTTGAAGAAAACTAAACAATTATGCTTAGCAGAAAAATACAGAGCACTCTGCCCAACAGCACCATAATGCACATTATCCTGAGGTGTACATGGAATATTCGTCACATGTAGGCATCAAACAAGTCTTAACAAATTCAAGAAGATTGAAATCATCCAAGTATCTTTTCTAGCCACAATGGAATGAAACTTGAAAACAATAACACAATGAAAATGCACAGGTACATACAAATTAAATAATATACCTTTAAACATCCAAGGGGTAAAAGAAGAAGCCACAAGGGAAATTAGTAATACACTGAGACTAAATGAAATTACAACATTCTTAGCAAAAGTAATGCAAAGAAGGAATTTTACAGCTGTCAATATGTAATTAAAAGAAATAAGATCTTGAATCAACAATCTAAATTTATACATCAAGAAGCCAGATAGAGAAGAGTAAGTTAAACCCAAAGCTAGCAAAAGGAAGGAAACAATAAAGATGAGAACAGAGATAAATGGAACAGAATGTCAAAACAATAAAATCAATGAAATTACAAGTTGGTTTTTTGAAAAGATCACCAGAATTGACAAACCTTTAGTTTCATTAACTTAGGAAAAAAAAGAAAAGGTTTGAATAACTGAAATCAGAAATGAAAGAAGGGAGATTACAATTGACACCATGGAAATTAAAATTTATAAGAGATACCAAGAACCAACATATACCAATAAATTGTATCACCTAGAAGAAGTGGATAGAAACATACAACCTGTAAAGGCTGAATTATGAGGAAATGGAAACTCTGAAAAGATCAGTAATACATAAGGACATTGAATCACTAATCAAAAGCTTTCTAACAAAGAAAAACCCAGGACCAAGCAGCTTCACTGATGAATTCTATGGCAGATTTAAAGAATTAACACAAATCTTCCTGAAACTGCTCCAAAAATTTGAAGAGGAGGGAATACTTCCAAGCTCATTCAATGAATCTAATGTTATCCTGATACAAAACACTACAAGGAGACAAAAACATGGGCCAATATCCTTGATGTATATTGATACCAAATTTCTCAACAAAATAGCACTAGAAACCAAATTTAACAGCATATTGAAAGGATTAAACACCATGAGTATGTTCAATTTATTCTTAGAATGCACCTACAAAAATCAACATACAAAACAACATACAAAAATCAATTAATGCAATATATCACACATTAAACAGAATGAAGGACAAAAAAGACATCATCACAATGGATGCAGAAAGTGCATTTGACAAGATTGAACACCATTTCATGATTAAAAACACTCAACAAACTGGGAATAGAAGTAAACAACATCAATATAATAAAGGCAATATATGAAAAGCCCACAGCAAACATTCTATTCAATAATGAAAGACTAAAGGCTTTTCCTCTAAGGTCAGGAACAAGACCAGGTTGGATGCCTACTTTTGCCAACTGTGTTTCACATGGTACTAGAATCCTAAACAGAGCAATCAAGCAAGAAAAATAGTAGAAAAAATTCCTTCAAATTGGAAAGGAAGTAGCAAAATTAAATCAGCTCACAGATGACCTGATCTTATATGTGGAAAATTCTACAGACTCCATAAAAAAACTGTTAGGAGTAATGAACTATCTATTAACCCTTATGCCTCAATTTATCTATTTGTAAAAGAGACCCTGCTCCCAGATCCCCCGAGCATTACCTTGAAAGAATACATGAACTAGTATTGGTCCCCAATACTCTCAGTGCCTTACCCTATGTGCACAAGGCATAGAAAGTAAAAGTACTAAATGTTTTTCTTTTTCTTTCTTTTCTTTTTTTTTTTTTTTGGTGCCAGGGATCGAATGTGAGTCCTTGCACTTGCAAAGCAGGTGCCGGAACCACTGAGCTAAATCCCCAGCCCCAAAAGGACTAAATGTTTTAAGTCTAATTTGGCCTTAGTTATTTTATTAAGCCCCTTTTATGAATACAGAGTCTGTGGTAGGATGCATGAGAATCTTTCCCGGAAGCAGTTTCTTTCTGGGAATGGGCCCAGCCCTCCTTCTCTACCTGGCCCAGTTCCCCCCTAGGCCCCATGGGTAAGGGAGCTTCATCCCTGGCTAGGCTACCTCATGGATACTCCAAAAGCTGGATGATTTGCTGACCAAGAAGTGTACTGGATTACATCCTTAATCTTTCCATGGTGACTTTCCTTAATTATTTTCAACATTTTCTGACTAATTTTTCACAGTGCAGAGCTTGGATCTGCTGATTTGATGGGTGTGTACACCTGTGTCACCCCCCTCCATCAGGATCTCTCTTTCTATCTCATGTAGACTGGATCTGAAATGTCCCCCAAAAGCTATGTATTAAAGGCTTGGGTCTCAGCATGGCGCTCCTGGGAGGTGGTAGAGCCTTAAGAGGCGGAGCCTAGTGGGAAGTCTTTGGGTCATTGAGGGTGTGGCCTGGAAGGGAAATGTGGGATACAGTCCCTTCTTCTTTCTCTCTTTCACTTCCTGGCCATGAGGTGAGTGGTTTTACTTTGTCACGTACTCCTGTCGTGCATCACCACAGGACCAAAGCCATAGGACCAACTAATCATGGACTGCAACCTCTAAAACTGTGGGCCAAAACAAACCTTCTATCTTTGTAAGGTGATTGTCTTAGGTATTTGTAGTGATGGAAGGTTGACTAAAACAGGATGAGGCACAATGTCCTGGGCTCCTAGGCCAATGTTTCCTCAGAGGACCACCTGGTGTGTGGTGAATGGTGTCCTAATCCTGTGCCCCAAAGTGGGGAAGACAACCTGTTCTCATTAGTGATGGAAGCATCCAAGTCTTTCTGTTACAGACACAGAGACTTGGGCCTGCCACAGATATGAGTGGATAAGCCTAGGAGTCCGCATTTTTCCAGTCATTTCTTTCCCATATTCTGATAACTTTCTATGTTTATTAGTACATATTTGCTGTATGTATTGACTACATTCCTTGTGGGGAGTTGGTACAAGTACATAACACATCTTAATTCTTTTTAAGTGGCCTCTCATCCCTCCCCTCTCCCATCTCTGGTTGCCCTTCCCATTTGTAGGGGGTCTATTCCTCTATTTCATATTATTTATCTTTTATTTTTCTTTTTAAATTATTTACACTTTAGGCTTCTCATACAATAGAAGTCATGCAATATTTGTGCTTCTGTGTTTGATTACGGTCTCAAAGTTCATCTGTTTTCCTACAAATGCCTCGTATTTATTTTTCTTTATGATTGAATAGTAGTCCATTGTGTTGTAAATACCATATTTTCTTTATCCATTCATTTGTGGGTGCACATATAGGCTGCTTCCAGGATTTAGCTATTATGAGTTGTGCTGCTATAAGCATAAATATGCATGTATCACTGTCATATGATGTTTATATTCTGATACTTTGACATCTGGGCCTTGCTGGCCCTGCAGAAACGGCCCTTCTCCCCCAAGGCCAGCAAACTCCTAGAGATAATAAAGGACTCACCTCTGGTCACATTTTTCAAATGCAAGCCAAGTGTTATCCAAAGTTGCACAAGCGAAAGACTGCTTTGAGAAGGAAGCCCTAGGGTACCCTGCTGTGTAGGGTCTTGATTCCCTGGGATTTGATTCACAGTGCTCAGCCATCCAGGCACTCAAGAGACAGTTGTAGTCCATGATTCAAGGAGGTCTGACTACTGCTTAAGCAGACCTTGGCCTCATTCACATGGTGCTGCTTTTACATGCTTGCAGAATGCAAAAGTTGTGAGATCAGGAAGGCTTCCTCCCAGATTTCAGAAGGCCTGGGAGGATGTGTGGTGTGCCCCTGGCAGGGCAGTGCATGAAGTTGTGAGAGTGAAGCTGAAAGTGCTGTGCAATAGAGAAGCCAGGAATGCATAATGTCTGCTGAAAGGCTGAATGCAGTGAGCAGAGTTAGTCAGAGGGGTAGAACTGCCCAAGCTGATTGAAATTTGCAGTTCATCACAACTTGCTCTGGATGCTGGACATAGAGCTACAGGATTTAATGTTTGCCCTGCTGGGTTTCTGTCTTGCTTTAGTCCCATGGGTTACTATCCCCCAGATTTTCTCTTTTTTTGAATAGGAATGTTGTGCCATTGTACATTGGCAGTGTTCAACTTTCTTTTTGATTTTTTTCAGGGGCTCACAGCTAAGAGTTTGCCTTAAGTCTCAGAGAGACATTGGACTTTTAGCAATGCTGAGACAGTTAGGACTTTGACAACTCTTAGAAATAGAGTAAATGGATTTTGCATAAAGGGATCCACATGAATCTTCTGGGGACCAGGGACAGAATGTTATCTAGATGTGTCTAGATGTCCCCCAAAGCCTCATCAATCATAGGTGGGCTTTTGGGAGGTTCCTGGATCATGAGGGTGCTATATTCATCAGTGGGTTAGTCCACCAATGAGTTTATAGCAAAATATGCTGTTAGGAGGTAGGGCCTGATCAGAGGAGGTGGGTTACTGGTAGCATGGCCTCCCTCCCCAGCTCCTTCTTTCTCTCTCTACTTCCTGGCTGCCATGAGGTGAGCACTTATTCCTCCATCATGCCCCTGTGCCATGCCATCCTGCCTTGGAGCCAGCTGACTATGGGCTGAAACGTGAGTCAAAATAAACCTCTCCTCCTTAAATTGCAGGTGTCCAGTATTTTGTGCCAGTGACAAGGAAAGTAACCAAGACATCAACCAGCCTAATCCCACATCCCCATTTCCTCTGTGGGGCTCTTGCACTCTGAGCTACTAGCCACTGGCCTTCATCACTGCAGGACCAGATACCAGGACAAAGGAGGGGACCTCTGCCCCTGCTGAAATTATTCAAGCCAGCAATCCTAAACCTGCTTAACCCCCCTCTACTGTTCCTTCCTGTGAAAACCACTACAAGGCTCCCACCCACACATCCCCCTTCTTTTTCTTTCCTCCTCCTGTCCTGACTGACCCAGGGCTTCCCTATGTGAACACAATGGCATGGTGTGCCCCTCCCATTGCAAACTGGAGCATCAAACTATGTTTCCACTGGTGGTTGTCACCTTTATGAAACATGGCCCCAACCTTTCTTTTGCAAAGTAGGTTCACAGGGCCATGCCCTGGCTGCCCTTCCCTGTCAAGCTCATTGTCTCCTGAGCCTGCTGGATTATCAGCAACCTCCCTTACCACCAGAAGCCAGCAGGCCCAACCCAGTCACACGTCTCCTGCGCCAGCCACCTGGTGGCACGCCCAGATCCTGAGGAGCATAAACACCCATCCTGAGCCATACCCCATAGGTGACCCTGGGGAGGTACTATGCTGCCTGTGCCTCAGTTTCCCCAGTGGTGCTCACACTTTCTTCCCCACAGGAGTGCTGCAAGGCTGACAGCAGGCACAATGCAGAGGGCAGCTGTGGGTGGCATCACCGATTAGACTGACCATCATCCCTCCTATGGTGCAGGGGTGGACAGTGAGGCTCAGGTCACTATCCAAGGTGTTGTGTGGGTCTGGCCTGACCCTTCCCAGAAGACTCCACCCCAGGAACCTCCCCTAGTGAGGAGCAAGCCTGTGTGCTTCCCTCTTGAGAACAAAGCCTGGTGGCACCCACCACAAACCTTAACCCCTTCCCATAGAGGGCGGAGAGTGAGGAAGGGGCCTACCTGGGCCAGGCTGACATCCTCATCAGCCCCGGAGAGCTTGTTCTCGGAGTCAGGCTCCTCACCCACATCACTATCACCGTCCTCCCGGCGGGTGTCCTGTGGGACCTGGCTGCCCACAGCTGTCTCGGGCTGCAGCACCAGGCCGGCAGGACCTGGGGAGGCCTCATCCCCATCTTCACAGGGGAAGTTCTCGCTGGCCATGCTGGAGGATGGACTGTCAATCCCACTGTCCCGGTTGGGGATCTTCATGCTGCTTGGCGCCCCCAGGGGGCCAGTGTCTGGGGGGCTGTCCTCTGCTGTGGCAGGCCGGCCACCATTCCCTTGGCGGGTACCAGGCCCAATGGGAAGAGCTCGGAGCTTTCCCAGGGAGGAGCTGCCAGGCCTGGCATTGGGTTGCCCCAGAGGAGAAACAGCTTCTGGGGGTGCCGAGGACCCTCCACTTGACTCCATCCTAAAAGCTGAAATAACTGGGCTCTGTGGGAGGCTGGCCAGGGCCTTCCTGTGAGGGAGAAACAAGCCCAGCTCAATGCAGCTCCCCTAAACCACCTGCTATACTGCTATAGTTTATATCTAGGTGTCCCACCAGAGCCTCATGTGCTCATAAGTGGGGCTTTGGGCAGGTGAGTGGATGGTGGAGGTGGGTCAATATAAATATATATATATCCCTCCTCCTTTGATCACTTCCTGCCTGCCTTTCCATGGACTGTTTCTCCTCTGCCATGCCACTCTGCCTTGGAACCAGGTGACTATAGACTGATATTTCTACCAACTGTGAGCCAAAAGAAACCTCTCCTCCTTGAACTGTGGGTGTTTGGGTATTTTGTCCCAGAAATGAGAAATTTTAGTATATGTGCTGCCAAAGTGAGCACAAGCAATGAGAAGTTGACTAGGACACCACCCCCAGAGAAAGCCTAGAGGAGGCGAGCTGGGGCTGTGTTCAAAACCTCAGCACCCTGGTGAGTTTCAGCTGGGTCCTAGCTAGATAGGCTTTCAGAGAATGGCTAATGTTTTATTTTAAAAATAAGTCTTGGCCCGGGGATTTAGCTCAGTGGTTCTGGCGCCTGCCTTGCAAGTGCAGAGTCCCAAGTTCAATCCCCAGTACAAAAAAAAAAAAAAAAGTCTTGCTGGGTGTGGTGGTGCACACTTGTAATCCTAGCACTTGGAAGGCTGAGGCAGGAGGATTACGAGTTCATGGTCACCTAGGCAATTTAGCAAGAACTTGTCTCAAAAAGTCTCTTATATATTAAAAAAAAAAAAAAAAGGTAATCCTATGGAATAGTGTGAGGCTATTTGCTGCTCAAGAATTCAAAATATATGCACAAAATGATAATAATAGCTGTCATGAGCATTTGGGCTTCCATTTATAACATACCTTTCACACCCATAATACTTCCAGGAGGTAAGGCTCAGTATCCCAGGCCTCTTCCTCCTCACCATCACCATGGCCTGTTGGACAGTGAAGGGAACTGCTCCAGAGGCCATCGGCTGTGACTGTCCCAGGGTCTCCCTGGGAGCACCAGGCCAGCAGGTGGTCTTGCCCAACAGTGTGAACTGGGGCCTTTGTCTCCAAATCCCACCTCCTGGGCACTGCAGCCACTTCACACTGGTACCCCAGCCTCTCCTGGCACCCTCCACAGGAGGTAAATCCAAGCATCAATTCTTTCCTTCCAACAGGGTCTTGCTATGTAGTTCAGGAGTGCAGGCTGGCTTTGAACTCACTCTATAGCCCAGGCTGGCCTCAAATGTGTGCTGATCCTCCTGCCTCCTCCTGACTGCTGGGATTACAGATGTGTGTCACTATGGCTGGTTCTGCTGTAAATCTTTGGTGCTCAAGGAATTCAAAAGTGAGACCGGACCACAGTGAGATGCACAGTCTCCAAAGTGGTCTTTTTAAAAAATTTATTTATTTATTAATATGCTGGGGATTGAACCTAGGACCTTTACAACTGTGCTACATCCTCAAGCTCTATTATTTTTTATTTTAAGAAAATTTGAAAATTAAAAAAAAAATTTCTCACTAAGTCACTAAATTGCTCAGGCTGAGCTTGAACTTGTGATCCTCACCTCAGCTTCCCAGTGGTAGGATTACAGGCAGACACCACCATGCCCTGCTTGAGATCATGTTGTTGACCGAAAGATGCTGCTGCAGAGGGACCAAGGGATGGCAGGTGATGGTCACTTACCCCTACCCGGTGCAGTCACCCTCTCCCGCAATGGGGGCCACTGAAGGTTGACAGCTGGATGCTTGTTCCCTGCTGTGCTCTGGGCTTGGCCAGTAGAGGCTGGAGCAATCCTCTTCGAATCTCTTGTCCAGCAGGTTTGCAGAGGGCTGGTTAGGAGGCACTGGAGAAACAGCAGAAGGGAATGAAAAGCACTTCCTCCAACTGGCTTAGGAGCAGCCAAGGCCCCAGTGCTAAAGGGAGGGGAGGAAGAGGGCAGCATCAGTCCCCACCCGGAGTGGTGGACCCTGGGCAGGACACAGGAGTCTGCGGAGGGACACAGAACACAACACAGTCGGTCCTGGGCTCCTGGGTGATACACGCAGCCTGAGAAGGGGAGGCAGCAGAAGCCACGCCCCATGGGTGAGCAGAGCTGCACAGCCAGGAGGGAAGGGTCACCTCAGAAGTGTGGGAAGCACCCCACTGGAGGAGAGCCAAGGTGCTCCATATCCCTCCACAGCCCTCACCCTCACTGGACACACACACGGCTCCCCAGCACATTTACACACACACACGCACACACACACACGCACACGCTCACTGGTTTATCACACACTCACACTCAGGAAGTCTTCTGCTGGCCAAGACTTTGTGTGTCCCTTCCTCCCACTATAAAGAGCTATCTGGGTGGAAGCCGGCTTCGAACGCTCACATGCACACAAGCAGGAACTGTCTGTCTCACGGCCTGCCCCTGGCTGCCTGGCCTCCCAGGGTGGGCGGCTGCTTCAGCGGTGTCCCTGGAGGCTCTGTTTTGGACAGGCCCCTGGGCAGAGCTCCTCCTGAGCACTTACTTCCTGGGGGAAAACTACCTTTGAGTGGACCTTTTTTTTAATGGCTCCACACTCATTTCAGGTAGACATTTATCACTGGCTACCATCACATTCTTAACAAACTTAGTGGGCAGAAATATTAAGATTTCCAAACAGAAAATACATGTTTTGCAGCATTCTTATGTTAGCATAGGAGATACACTCAAGTTTCTAGAAGTAAGACAGGAGATGGAATGTGAGCTGTGCTCAGCCTTGGCTTGTGCAGAAGCTGCTGTCTGGTGGGGCAGAGCCTGGCTCAGCCCCAGCTCAGGAAGACTGCGCTTCACCAGAAACCTATTTATTCTCACCTGAGACAACGCAAAAGGACACGGCACTGCACACTAGGAAAGCAAGAGTTTGCACGATGCTATATGCCAGACAGCAAAGCCCCAAGATCTTTGAGAGATGGGAGTAAATGGGCTGAGCCTTCCTGTTGCCCCACCTCACTGCCTAGAGACCATTTCAGGGCCAAGAAGCAGGGAAGAGGGGTCTGGGGGGCTCTCCAAGTTGAGAAGACATAGCTGAGAGTGTGGGAGACCAAGAGAGACAGAGCCCTGGAGGGGAGAGGTCTGCACAGAGGAAGAATCCTGAGACCTGCAGAGAGGCCCTGAGGACCACTCAGCACACATATGAGGAAAGTCTGGACCAAGAACCACTTGAGAGCACCAGAGGGAGTGCTCCACAAAGTCTTTTGTTCTGCTCCCTCCTAACATATCTTAACCGGAAAGTCAAGCTGCTTACAATTTAACTGCACCCCACCAAAAAACCCCAAATACTTACAGGAATGAAAAACTGTCTAGCACCCAGCAAGATCCAAGACGTGATGACTGGTGTCCAATAAAAAAATGACCAAGCATGCAAAAGAATTATACAACCCATAATGAGTAGGAAAAAAACCCTCAGTGAATTGAAACTGACCTGTAACTGACCCAGATATAGCAGACAGGAACATTGAAAGAGCTGTTATGCCTGGGTTTGGATGATGCGAAGAGTGGCTTCAGGCCAGAGGCTACTGCTGACCCGGCTCAGCTTCACTTGGGGTTAATTTGGTGGCTTTCCATCCAAACTCCATTGAGGCCACATAAACAGTGAGCAAGGCCCAGGGTGCCTCAGCCATGGCCAGATCAAATAATGCCACCTTGTGACTCAGAGGTGACTGGAAGCACTGAGTACTCACCTTGGGGTCTCAGGCTGGGGAATGCTCTGGCACCTGCTGATGTGGCCAGGGGTCTCTGGCTTCTCTGCTGAGAATGCAGTGGAGTGCTCCATGCCTTGAAATTGGGGTAGGGGTCAGTGGGAACTCAGAGAAGCCCAGGGGAGGGAGAACAAACTGGGAAGAAAAGGAGACAATTAATACCACATCTGCCTTTTTGCTTGGACATCACAGATACTTGCAAATTCAGCTCACACTACCACCTCTAAAAGTCATTTGTACTGTTTGAAACTATTAGTCTGCTATCGTTTAGATCTTCAATGTCCCTTAAAGGCCCATGTGCTAAAGTCTTGGTCCCCAGGTAGTGAATCCTTCAGGATGCAAGGCTTAATGAAAGGTCTTTAGGTCATGGGGGGCGTGTTCTTAAAGTGGATATGGGATCTTGGCCCCTTCCTCTACCTCTCTTTCATTCCCTACCTAAGGTGATCAATTGTGTCCCTCCACATTCCCTGTAATGTGTTGCATTGCCACAGGCCCAAATCAATGAGGCCTATTGATCATGGATGGAAATCTCCAAATCTGTGAGCAAAAATAACCCTTATCTCTTTATAATTATCTCAGGTGTTTTGTTACAGTGCCAAAAAGCTGACTAACACAGACTTCTTTTTTTTTAGAAAACTTAGAAACTGTGGAAAAACAAAAGGTAGTAACATGACCTGTCACTCTTGCACCTTGTGACTGTAGACCGGTCAGACAGGCTGGATGCAGGACAGGAGTCGAGGTGCCTAACTCTCCCAGGCATGCAGCAGCTTCTCTTAGAGTAGCTATGTTTTCTCCAAGAGGAGTTCCGAATGTAACCCGACTGTATCCTCGAGAACATGGGTCTCCCGAAAGAACTGAAAGTAGGGTCTCAAACAGGTTCCCAGCAGCAGTGTTCACAGCAACCAAAATGTGGGTGTTGCTCAAGTGTTCACTGATGAGGGAATGGTACTACAAACTGAATCTTGAGAGTCCTCCAGAGACGGCCATGTTGAAGGCTTGGTATCAGCCCTGACGCTACTGGGAGGTGGGGGAACCCTTAGGGGGTTGGGCCCAGTGGGAGAAAGGTCATTGGGGTGTACCCTTGGAAGGGATATTGGAACCCCAGCCCCTTGTTGTCTCTTTCTTTGCTTCCTGCCTACCATGCGGTAAAACATGTCTCTACTGAAGTTTCTGAAACTATGAGCACAGATAAAACTTTCCTCCTTATATGTTAATTTATCTCAGGTCCTTGTTACAACAACAGAAACCAACACAAATAGATAAGCAAAATAGAGTCTGGCCATGCAGTGGGATACATTTAGCCTTAAAAAGGAAGGAAATTCTGACATCTGCCACAGCATGGATAAACTTTGAGGACATTATACTGAGTGATATAACCCAGTCACAAAATGACAAACTCTGTATTGTTTCACTTATATGAGATCCCTAAAGGAGTCAAATTCACAATAGTAGAAAGATGGCTGCCAGGGATGAGGGAGAAGGAAATGAGGAGTTAGTGTTTAATGGGGACAGCGTTTTTATTGGGAAGATGAGAAAAACCGCAAACATCAAAATAACAGCAATTCAAAGCGCCTAAACTTACAACTGTGTCAGGTACCCAGGGCCTTATCCTATATGTCCACCTGTCGCCACGTGGCCGAGGAAAACATGGCCACACAGGGGCAGCCACCAGCCCTCTCTAGGACATGGCACATGGTCCTGATTCCTGAGTCACTGCCGTCCTGCAAGGTCAAGGCCTGGCTGTGCAACCTCCATCTTGTCACCTGGAAAGAGGTTGGGAGAAGCACACACGCACCACGGCACAGAGTGGATTCCTGGTAGCCCTGGTGGCATTTGAGGCTCTATAAGTGACTGAGGAAATGCAGGAATGATTTTCTTGTGGGTTACATACGTGAGACCAAAAACACCTCATTAGGTGGCAAACCCAGAATGAAAAAGGGGACAGATAGAGCTCCCCACCTACCCAGAAGGGTTAACCAAAGGCTCCTGGCAACCCCAGCCTAGTAGGAGGTCCTGGCTGGACTCATCCCTGCTCTGGCCCCAGGCCTATCCCTTGGGATCTCCCTGGGGACTAACATACCCCATAGACTGAGTATGCCCTGGCAGACCTCTGCCTTGAAGGCAGTGTGGACATAGTGGGCCCCAAGCATTTGCATCTAGCATGATCCTGTTTCTAATCCCGACTGTCCAGACCACCAAGGAGAAGCTCAGCATCCCCCAGCTTCAGTCCCCGTGTCTATAAAAGGGCCATAATAATAGTTCTGCAAAGATTCCTAGAGCCTGGGGCAGCACACAACTGCTACACCCTCACATTTCAGCCATGCTCCCAGTCAAATACGCACAGAGTGCCTCATCCATCTGATAGGTTACTGAGGCCTAAAGCAGTGGTACCCACCCTTGTTGGCATCAGAAATTGATGCACGTGGTGAGGGAGAGTAGAGATGAGGACAGTTTCTGGGATGATTCAAAGGAGCTCAAAACCTAGATCCCTTGCACACACTGCTCACACTCCATCGCACTGGAGGCCTCTAGGTCCACTCAGCTACAGCAGGACATGGTAAGATTAAGAGGCAAACACAGTACGGATGGTTTTTGCACTAAGCCGGATTGGCAGAAACTCATAGAGAGCAAATCCAGGAATGCATGAGGATCAGTGCACGGAGCTATACAGCAAGAAGCACTAGCACATGACAGGCAGGGCTACCTCCCACACCTCCCACACAGGGAAGCCTCCACTCTTACCATTTCTACTTAATCTTTTTTTTTTTTTTTTGGCACCGGGGATTGAACTCAAGACCTTGTGCTTATGAGGCAGGTGGCAGCACCACTGAGCTAAATCCCTGGCCCTACTTAATCTTTTCAATTACATGTTTAGTGGATTCTTTTTTTTTTGAGATAAAGTGTCATTGTGTTGTTCAGGCTGCCTTCTACCTGCTGAGGTCAAGTGATTCTCCTGCCTCAGTCTCCTGAGTAGCTAGGGCCACAGGCATGCACCACCATGCCTGGCTTTGTTTACTCAGTATTTTCTGTTTGTTTTCTATTTTTATTTTCTGCCTTTAAATTTTCAAAATTGATTTATTTTTGTCTTCTATTTCTTTCCTATTTTATTTTCACTTTTATTTCTTTCACCAAGAAGGAACATAAATACAAACATAGAGCCATGAATGAAACATCACTGTTGTCATGCATAAAAAGCAATGAAAAAAAATAAAAGTGCAAATTCCATCTTTAAAATAAAATAGACTCCTTCCATGCACAACTAGTTGGGTATGCAGTAAAGCCAAAAGAACTCTGGGATGGCAGCACAGGTGCTCACTGCGAGATTATTTGAGCATGGTGATACGTTTGAAAGATTTCCTTAAAAAGTACTAGGAGAAAACAATTTAATATGCCACTGCAAGACCCTCAGGCTCCTCTTGAGGGAGGAGAGATCTTTAATTCCCTGAGTCCAGGCTCACCCTCGCCCCATTGAGCACCCTGGGTACATTATAGAATTCTTTCCACTTTTGTTTTTTTGGTTTTTTTGAGTCAGGGTCTCCCTGTGTAGTTCAGGCAGGCCCTGAACTCACTATGTAGCCCAGGCTGGCCTCGAACTTGCAGGGATCCTTCTGTCTCAGCCTCCCGAGTGCTGGGATCACAGGCGTGCACCACCACACCAGGCTTCTTTCCACTTTTGATTATGTTTAACAATATCTGTTTTTAAAACAAAACAAAATAAGCAAGAACTTCCTGTTGAAACGTCCACTGAAGGGCTGGGGATTTAGCTCAGTGGTTCTGCCGCCTGCCTTGCAAGCACAAGGTCCCGAGTTCGATCCCCATGTACCAAAAGAAAAAAAAAAAAAGAAATGTCCATGGAAATTCTCCACATCACTGTCCACTCTGACCTCTCCCTCCCCCTCCCCTCCCCTCCCCCTCCCCCTCCCTGGCTCTTTCTCCCAGGAGGCCCTTAGGTTCTTGGCACAGCCCTTCTGTCTTAAATGCAGCTCTATCCAGCTTTAGATCCCCAGATTGGCCTTCCCCGAGAACACCATCCCCTGCTCCCCCATCCCTCCACCTTGACTTCACCCTGACCTTCTCCCTCCCCACTTCCTGCTTTTAGGCCCCTCCCCTCCATGATTAAAGGACAAAGGAGCCGCATCTCTTCCTGTTACATAGGCCTCAGTACTGTGGATGAAAAAATGAATGAATTTGAATCTGCCTTGCAAGGAATTTTTATATCCCCCAAAATGCATGCTTTCACATAAACAAAAATGTGCTTTGATCAAAACTCAAAAATATAAAATCCAAATTGAGATCACAGAAGTTCAAATCCCCCCACCAAAGCAGCCTTCAGTAGGTCTGGCCCATCATAGCAACTTATCTAGAAAGGTCTGGAAGGCAAATTCATCTTGCAAACCCACCCACACTCACAGCTCTCAAAAGATAAATGAGCGGGACCCCCAAAGATCTTGGGCAGATATAAAGGTTCATCCTGAGACCCAATACAGCACCTAAGTGAGGCCACTCCACCTCACAGGACTTGAGTGACCAGGCCTCCCCACCTCATGGGACCTGGGTGTCCAATAGTCCCTCATCTCTTAGTGGGGTTCAGACCGAGGGAACAGCTGTACAAACAGCAGGAAGGGCAAGAAGGCACGTACAGTGAGGGAATGGGCCATGTGGACTGCAGCTTCCCAGGTGGGAACCCCCAGAGGGAGAGCTTGGAACCAAGACCTGAAGGCCAGGATGGATCTCCAGCAGCCAGCAGCCAGGCACACAGTCAGCAAGTGAGTCCCATTTTGGTTTTCAAGGAAGGTGAGGAGGGAAGCCACCCAGACCACCTGTTGGTGGTGACAAAGAAAGTTGTCCTAGTGCCTGAGTCAGGGCACTGAGGGAAGAGCAGAATGCAGGGAGACCAAGGGTTCGCCTCACCCACAGGGACGTGTCACTGGCTGTGCTCTGGTCATGAGGCTGCCCCCTTTCACACTGGGTCTGCTTCTACTCCATTCCTTGCTGCCAGTACATACATGTCCATGGCTGGCCCTTGGCCCGTCTCTTGTGCAGGACACTGGCCTCTTCATCACCTACAGAGCCCACAAATACCTGGAGAGCTGAGGCTCCAGTACCCAGCAGGAAATGTCAGTTGTGAGTGAAGGCCCCCTCATCTCTTGTTTCCTTCCTGGGCTGGCTTAGCCCCTACCCGCTGTCAGTCACTGTCCTCGGGGACAGGCAGGGACAGGCTGTCACTTCAGTGACCAGTTCTGTTCTTTCTGATGTCCTTGTTCATTGTTTTCCTTGCACACTCATCCCCGAGTCTCTCTGGAGCCACTAACACCCCACAGACCTATTCTCATCAGGTTACTATCCTGCCCAATGCATCTGACTCTCTTACCCATACCCTTCACCAAAGAGCCTCAGTTTTCCCATCTATAAATAGGGATCATTATGGTCCCAGCCGGGGCAGTGGAAGCTCCTAGCTTGAGATTCCCAAGGTCACATTCCTGTCCATGGGCCACCCTCAGTGACACAGGGCAGCAGAGGCAGGCACGTCCTCAGGCCCTTGAGCAGTGTCGAGGCCTCTCAGACCAAGCCATTTCAGTTCTAACCTCAGAGCAACACAGGGCACACTCAACTGCTAAGCATGCAGGCCAGCATGGCTCCGAGGGTCCCTGTACACTCAAGATGCTGGCCCTTGTGCAGACATAAGTATCAGCACCTCCAACCCTGGGAGTGGAACCCAGGCCTCTGGCTGTCTGCAACAACCCGGCTGG
The DNA here is from genome assembly GCF_000247695.1 of Heterocephalus glaber. Next base: position 3,551,883 of record NW_004624868.1, read on the forward strand.
GACAAACCACTTCCTGTCATAGCTGGCCCCACCCTATCCCCAGGCCACTGTGCAAGTCGGATGCTGAGAAGATGGGGGGGTGGGATGGGGTGCAGTGGACAAATAGGACTGAGGGGTGGGCTGGGACAAGTTGGCAGTGTATTCTTTGCCTCAGTTTCCTTTCCTGCAAGAATGGCTGGCAAAAGCTACTCACCAACCCCAGAAAAATGAAAACAATGACAGGACCGACCTCCCCAACCTCCCTCCACCCCCCAACCCCTCTCCTCGCTGCCATCCCCACCCCCCAACCCCTGATAAATCCCACAGGGCCCAGAGCTCAGCACACCTCTGCACGACAAGCACAATCACGGTGGCACCAGATTGTATGGCCACTGCTGCTCTGACCCTGTCCTTGGAGTCACAGGGAGTGGGATAGCCCAGAGCCCTAGGGATATGTCTGAGACCACGTTCCCCAGTTCTGGCAGAGGAAGGCTTGCATTTTTCCTAAGCCTGTGTGACTGGAGAGGGGCCTGGGCCCACCATGGAGTCAGCCCTGCAGGGGGTCATTCTGGACCTGTGCCCCTCCTGGGCTTCCCAGAGGGCGTAGGAGTCACCCTCCATTGCGTGAGTCTGAGCTACCCCCTGACAACAGCTAGCAGTAGCAGTGTCCGGCACCCCACAGTTTACAAAGGCTTCTCACTTCCAATCTGATGCCCACAATAACTCTGACCTTCTACCAATAATGCCAGCAAAACCTACAGAAAGACAGGCAACAGGATGATACAGAGCAGCTTCCTGCCTTGAAAACATCTGTCTCTCTCAAACGACTCCTGCTGTGCTCCGAGCACCCCCAGCCCTCCCCAAAGTCCCCCTCCCAAAACCAGACAGAGTCAGGCTCTGCAAGAATCCCAGGAGCCAATCCCCACTCACTGTTCTCCCACGGAGAGCATATATCTCCTCCAGGGCTGAGCCTCATGTGACAGCAAAACACAACTTCCTTTTTCTCATTTTCACAATATGGGTCACAAAGCGATGGCGTATTTGCATTTCCGTGCCATTACGCAGCGTGAGAGGAGTTTGGCTTGTGGCTGTGGAGGGACCTCTTCTGAAGAGTAGAGGGGGTGACCTCAAGAATGCAGTCCTCAGCCACAGCCACAGCAGGCCCCTGGTGCAGTGGCAGCAACCTGGCCAGGGTTAAAGTTTAACAGGCTACTCAGTGGGACCCAGGGCACCCTCCTCGGCCACCCTTCCCTTGCCTTGGTGGGCTTCTTTGAGTAGATCTATGGTTGCAGAGATCTTCAGAGGCAGAGGCAGCAGAGCTTGGCCTAGACCAGAGAGGCCCAGAAGTCCTGGCATGGTCTTCCTCAGACCTCAGTGGGTGGAAACAGTGAAATGGCCACAGAAGTCTGGAAAATGGAGAGCCCCTGTCACAAACAGATTACTTTAAGGTATCCCAGGGGACCTAGACAGTGTGCCAGGTGACCAGGCTCATGAGGACTGCTCTAGCAGCGCCCAGCTCCCCAGTTCCCCAACCAGGCCCACCAGAAGTCTCCTCCTTGTTTTAGGAAGAGAGTCAATAATGACATGGGGTCTTAAAAGACTGGGACTGGAAAGTTTGACTCAATTTTAATAATGCCTTCTTAATTTAGCCCTAAATAATAATAATAATTATTATTATTATTTTTGAAAAACAAAGCAATTTCTGTGGGTCTGTCTCCTGTTTGTCATGGAGGGAGTCATAGTCTCTGGCGGGGCATGAGGAGATTCCAAAAGCAGCCACCATCAAGGCACCTACACCAGCACTTCACATGGGAAATGACACACGGTGTTTGACAAAGTAAAATCAAGCTACAAAGACTAGGGATGTAGCTCAGTGGTAGAGTACTTGCTTAGCAAACACAAGGGCCAGGTTTTGATACTCAGCACTGCAAAAAATAAAATAAAATAAAGCTACAGCTGCAGAAGGGTGAGCACAGGATGATTTCTGCAACCCACAGTGACTTCCCCGAACACTTCCAGAGTAAAGCGTCCAAGCGGAAGCTCACTCTGAGTTCCCAAAGGATATCTACTCCTGCTGGAAATAGGGGCTCACCCTCCAACTCAGCTCCTGGTGCTAGTTTGGAAGATACTACACATTTTAGCTCCCAGGTATCATTTCCCTTAAAACAAGAAGATTGGAAGAATGCTACAATGGCTCAAGGATGGAGCACACGCTCATTGCAGAGGGCCATCCCTGGAGGTCCAGCCAGGGACACTCTCAGGACACACTGATACTTCCCTCTCCAGGAAGCTGCAGAACTAGTGATGCAGAGTTCATCCCCAGGTTCCTTCTGGCCCTGCTGGGCCACCATCTGAGGATACAGAGCTCTGTCTAACAGTGACAGGGGCCAGGTGGCTAGGATCTCAGAGGGATAAACCCTGGCTCATAGGTGGTATGACCTTGAGTATATCAGAGCCTCAACTGTTCCTCCATAAAATGGAGAAAACATGGGCCACATTTGGAGAGGGACAAGGGCCTAGCCTGTAGCAAGTGCTGAGGAAATCTCAGCTGCTGTCACCTAAATCGCCAATGCTATGTTGTCCTGGGCTTGGCCTTGAAGTCTTAACCTTTCCTCCCCATGTTTTCAACCCAGGCCAGGAAGGAGGGTGCCTGGCACCACTGCTCAGGACAGCTGTCCCCTTCGCTGATGTACCCTGAGCCAAAAGGCCAACATCAGGATCCTATCAGGACAGGAGACTTAGGCCCAGGCCCACCAGGAGCACAGAACTGGCCTAAGGAAGTCAAAATGAACACTGACAACAAACACAGTGGCAGGTCATATGTGAGATCTGAAAGGTGAGGGTCGTAAATAGTGAACAACAAAAAAAAAGTGGGAGGGAATCTATGACTTGTAAGCAGAAATGAGGCTAAGCTTCCTTTCATCCCCAAATGGGGTTGGGGAAAGAAAAGGTGCCTCCATCTAAGGGTGACACCACCAACAAAGAAGGCTTATAGTAACCCAGTGATTGCTGAGCCTCGGTAGCCATGCTTTTATGTAGCCCCTCCCACTGCCAGTAAGGCTGACCCATGGGAACTAGAAATGACAAGAATGACTTCCAAGACCAGATCGTAGTATATAACACTGCAGTTTCAGCCTTCTCTCCCAGACAGCACCCTTCAGGAGGACCCCCTCCCATGCGGGGGAGGATTTGAGGCCCTTGTCACCAGCTATGATCCAGTAACCTTGGAGGTGGGTTCTTGGCCTCAGTCAGGACTTCAGACAAGGCTGCACAGGCCGGGGATTTAGCTCAATGGTGCCATGCCTGCCTCGAAAGCGCAAGGTCCAGAGTTCAATCCCCGGTACCAAAAAACAAAAACAAACACAAAAAACAGGCAAGGCTGCAGCCCTGGCCACCATCGGACTGCAACTCCACAGGAGACCTGAGGCAGAGGCAAGACACCCAAATTCCTGACCCACCAAACTGAGGATCTACTGTGGCTTTAAACTAAGTTTGGAATGATTTGTTGGGCAGCAATAGCTAAATGATACAGTATTTTCCTCAGGAAAAAGAGCAAGGGATGACCTGAGGTTGGAAGAAGGGAGGATCAGCCCTAAGCACAGCATCCAGCAGGAAGTAAGCACATACAGTACTTTCTCATTTCTCTGTCTGTTTCATCAGTGTCCCCAAAGGCCCTCAACTTTCAGGGCTCCTGGTGACCATGGAAGACTCTTGGGGGTCACAGTGAAGGTGCGTTTGTGCTGTTGATTCTCAAAGACGCTAAATAACTTCCTGAATCACAGACCCTCCAGAGGAAGGCTAGGACGCTCTTTGTCCCCTCAGCTTGTTCCCCAGGGTTATGCTTACACTCTGACAAACAGCTCTCTGCATGGAGGGAAACTCTAATGAGAAAGGGGGTCACCCCTGGGCCCCTGGTCTGCCCAAGGAACACCCCCAGCCCTGCCTAACAGGAAAGCCAGCAGTGACTTGGGGTTGGTAAGGATTCTGGCCTATGCCCACATGCAAAGGTCAAAGAGGTGTAAAGACGGGGATACAAAGAGGCCTTGGTGGAACCACAGAGTCCAGGTTGGGGAAAGCTGGTGGGCAGAGACCTGTCAGTGAGGGGAAAGTACTCACTTTGCAGGAGACAGTCCCCCTAACCCCCAACCCGGGCTGGGGGACAGTATCCACTCACCAGGAGGAAGTCAGCAACTGAAGTTAAAGGAAGTCAGGTACCTTCACACTGTCAGTTAACAGCCCTTTGCTGAACAGCTACCAGATAGAGAAGACACAGCAGGCTCTCAAGGCAGTTCCCACAGGAAGCTTACAGTGACCCCCCATTCACTGGGGGTCTGTAGTGGCCCTTGGGCTCATTTTTTAGCGTGATAGCCAGTTACTCCATCCACAGAGCCTGGTGCTCAGAGTCGAGCTGCTTTTGCAATCAACCCCCTATTTGGGGAACTGAGAGCCACAGGTCCCACATCCTTCCTAGAACCCTTCAGACTCCAAATATTGGACAAAGGGTCTAAATTATTCTTGTCTTTTCATCAAGACAAGGGAAATATCAGACTAGAAGGACAGGAGAGAAGTGGGGACTATGGCAGTTATTCCCAACCAGCTTGGGCAGGGGCACTTTTGCTGGTTTCCAGGCTCCAAAAACATCCTGCTGAAGTTCCTGCTGAACATCCTACCTAATGATAGACAGACCCAAGAAAACAAAAGCTCCCCTGAGGCAGTGTGAGCCACTTCCGTGGCTGTCTGGGTGCTGAGCTCCCAGGAATTCTCATTTTCTTCCCAATGCTTCTCAAGAGCATATACATTTTTACAAAGAGCATTTATGATCTTTGCATTTGGCAGAACAGCCAATCTGTTTAAAAATCAGAGAATGAAAGCTGCTCATCCTCACTTCCCATCTCTCTTGCACAATGAAACACAGCTGGCTCCGTGGCTGTTTACAGATGGAAATTTTAATTTCTACTTAGCTGTCCTAAATCTCTCTAAGGAAAAATGTGGTCAAGAAACTAAAAAGGAAGAAATGCTGAGTGTAATTTTGCTTTCTGAAAGTATTTTTTTTTTTTTTTGCAAAAAGATTTTCTAGGTTGTATTAAACTAAAATTGCATTTGGTTTAAGTATAGACAGTATTTTTTGAACTTTGACACAGGCTTTTTCTTCATTTGCTTTCTCTTCTGTTTGGGGAGCTGAAAGGTAGACAAACGCAGATCTGGAACCTGTGAGGCCTGTGTGCAAATTCAGCCAAGTTGAGTGAGAGTGACATTGGGTGACTCTTTCATCCTAAGACCAGGGACAATATCACTGAACATCAAGCCACAGGCACTCCCTGGGGAAATGAACACAAAGTGCAGGGAGGCACCAGCTAATTAATCATTCTTCACTTTAAAAAATAATTGCTTTAAAAGTACTTGATGGTTTAATCATCTTAGCCAAAGGAGCCTTTTACCCTTGAACCAGAGAGGCAATCCCAGCTCCAATACTTAGAGGAAGTGACATTTTGAGAGCTTCCCAGAGAAGGGCTGTAATTACAGGGTGGCTCTAGCACAAGAACATTTGGGCCTGAAGTGGAAGCAATTGTTTCTGGTCTCTTAACAAAAAGCTCTGATGTGTCTACCCTTATGCAAAGACTATGCTGTGGGTTTTTTTGATTTTTTTTAACACTGTCAAAAAAAAATTATCCATGTGTAAATAGAGAGTGATACATAAAAACTAAGGCATTAAGGGGGTGGCCCCACCCCACCATCAGGCCCTGAATAGAGGATAATTCCAGCATTGTTGTGGGACAGCTGCACAGCTTCCAGCAGGAGCCCTTGGAAGCCTGGCACTGCGCAGAGGCCTTCCTATGCTCCCCAGTCCCATGGAGGCATGAAATCCTTCTGAGGGGTGTTTTCACCAAGGCTTGGATCCCCTGTTCACTGTTCAATCCTCAGACTCAGCTCCTGAGTAACCGAAGGCTGTTCCAACAGCATGTGGCATGCAGGAAGTCCCTTTAAGGGCATGCTGCTGAACCAGGGGTCCGAGGGGAGAAGGTACCAGAAAGGACAGAATTAAGGGCACCTAAGGATGCCCAGGGCAGCAATGTCTCAAGGCAGGGAGAGAGGGTGGGAGGGAAGGAGAAAGGAAGTTGATTAGTTAGTTGATTAACTGGTCTACCGTTGGCTAATGGGTTAGCTGAGCCCTTGCAGAAAGCTCCTCATTCATGGAGACAGTGAAAGCTCCTCAGCAGACCATAGTAGGAGAGGTGACCACTCCAGTCACTGACACATGCAGGACAGGTCCTGCTAAGGAGAAGGCAGCACCAGTAGCATCTGTCTTCCCAGGTACATCTCTGCATGTGAGTACCTTGCCTGTCCTGGGACCAGTGGCCACACGGACATATGCTGGGCCTCAGATGCGCCCTGGTGGCACAGGTGGCCCAGGAATGCTAAGCCAAGCCCCCACCCCAAACCATCTCATCCCTGAGGTCCCCAAACAGTCCCTGGTGTGCCCCCTCCTTAGGATGCCCTAGAGAATGTGGATGGTCCCAGAGCTGACCTAAAGCTATAGGACTAAGATAACTTTACTCACAAGCTTGGAAAAGGAACACGGTCTCCCGCACAGCTGGGGGTTGCTCTGGAGGGCAAGCTTCTGCTGTCAGCCACACATGGCACAAATGCACCCTCAGCTTCTCCACTCCACAGAAGCTGCCTTCAGGAGACACATGACCCCATTTATAGCTGAGGAAACATGGTCCCATGGCAGGGGTGAGGCCAGATTTCCGTCCACAGCTATCCTCCTTCAGGGGACAGCCCCTCATTGATCGGTGCCCACAGTGGCATGTGCCCACAGGGGCAGGAGGACATGTTCACTGACCCTCTATGTCTTGTGTGATCCTGTCTCCCAGGCTCCCAGATCTGTACCAGGCTCATAACAAGGTTGAAGAAGCCAGTGGTCATCCAGGAACCTCACGAAAGACTGGAGAGATGAGCCCTTTGCATATAAGGGAACGGAAGCCTGTGGCCTGGGCCCAGTGTCTGGGAGTCCTGAAGCCTGAAGATGAGTAGGCATCTTTGGAATAGAGACTGACCCTGGAGCATACACTGTGGGAGTGAGCCACCAGCTCTGGGTGACAGGCAAAAACTCTGGGTTTTGGGCCCCAAAGCCAACTGACCTTCAGAGGCTCACCTCTGCCCCAGCACAGGGACCTGAGGAGGAAGAGCCACAGGCCATGGCCAGACAGCAGCTAGGAGTCACTGCTGTGAGGAAGACACTTAACTTCCGACACACAAGCTTAAATATCACATGGTTTCTCTTATACAAGAAACCCAAAACAGAAACAATTTAAAGAGCAAAAGAGAAGATAGACAATAGGAAACAGGGAGATCTTTCATAAATGGGAAGGGGATCTAGAGATGGAGGGAGAGGGGAAGGGGAATTAAAACAATGAAGATATATTAGGTACATGTACCTAGCAATGAATGTAAACACTATGTACTACAAACACACTAAAAAAACAAAAAGAAGACCCTCAACTTTTCTCCCCAAGGTAAAACCTGTGCCAAGCTCACTGGGGCTGCAGTTTGCTCTGTCTTCAGAGTTCACACAGTGAGATTCTACCCACGCTGGCATACGAAGATGAGCATACACATCATTCTGTATACTTCATACTGATTTCAGGCAACGAAGCCTGTATTTCCAACTGTTGGAAAATGACAACAGGCTAGCTCTCCTAATGCATGGACAGACATAGAGCCTGAGAAACATACCAGTAGCCCAGGACACCATGGAGTGCTCAGGGACCTGAGGCTCAAATCATAACTGGGGCCCCGGCCACACAGCCTTTCTATAAAGTTCTCACCCAAGTTCATCCAAAACGATGATTTCTTTAATGAACCTCAAATTTCCCTGAAGGACCCCTTTCACTCTGGCTTATTTTCTCCCTTACAATTGGCAATGTTTTGGGGAGATGTTGAACAGCAACTATAACACTAGCAAAAAGGAAAGAAAAGAAAATCTTAGCATCTGACACAGGGTCCTGTCATCATGGGAAATCTCAAAGACAATATTTTTAACTGCATTCTTTCCCTTCCCAACCATTTGAAGGAAGAAAAACAAAATAGAAAGACTGGGAATGGGTGGAGAAATCTGGAAATAAACCAGGTCTCAGCATACCATCCAGCCTAGTACAGATCGTTCAATAAATACTCAGACAATTCTGTTCAGGAGCCAGGGACCCCCAGAACCACAGCACAGACAGCTACAGTGATCCCCTAACAACCCAGCCTTGCTCAGGAGGGGCAAGGGGCTGATTAAAACCCCTCTTCCAGACAGCCATCCTCCTCCTAGGGAAGGGTCCAGCCAGCTCCACTCCCTGGAATATCAGCAGCCAGCATCAAGGAAAATCACCCCCACAGGATCCCAAAGCCACTTGAAACCCCAAGTACTCACCATCTCTCCTAGAGGACAAAAATCATTTTTAAAACAAGAAGAATCCGTGGCTGCGCACAGCTCCAAGCAGGCAAACTTGAGGCTGTGGGAGCTCCTGTCTAGGCACAGCTTCCGGAGGAGCCCAGGGTGGTTCACAAGGAGCCAAGATGCCGGAGGTCTCTAGGGTCGCCAAAAGCAGAGCGGTGCGTAGAGGCGCCAATCAGCCCAGGACTGAAGCTGGCTGGGGTTCTTCGGGGTGGTTCTCCCTCCCCAGCAGCCCCCTTGTCGTCTGCTGGCCACAGCTGCAGGGACACACTGCACCCTGACAAAGCCTGCACATGGAGCGCTAGGGAGGAGGGGCTGGGACTAAGTCTGAGATGCCGCAGACTGGTCCCCATGGCAACCTGGCTGGGCTGGTGGTGAGCCCAGAACTGGGAGTCTGGGGCAGCAGATGGAGTCCCACGGCTTTGGGCTCAGGGAGGGCGCAGGAGGGAAGGCTACTTATTTTTCTGGACACCAGTGCCCACCTACCACCTCTGGCTGCAGGGATCTTTAAACACTCCAGTACTGCAAGTGATCCCTTTTTATGGTGTCTGGATGCTTTACTCCATGCATAGGGTGGTTATGGTGGGAAATGTGTTTGCTGAAGGAGATCTTTGTGTGAAAGCTCTGTGTGTGTGTGTGTGTGTGTGTGTGTGTGTGTGTGTGTGTGTTGTGTAGGGAAGATGGTATGTAAACAGCTCAGATGGTTCTGGCCCATAATGTGTGTTTGATTCAAGTGAGGAGAGCTAGGTGACCCTGTAGGGACCCACATCCCCTGGAGCTTGTCAGCTGATAGGAAGTCAACAGGAAGTGTCAGCTCTGGTGGCCAGCACTGTCTAGCCAAGCCCAGAGCTTCCAGTTATCATGCATTCATCCATATATCCACCATCTCACTAAATCATTAGGGAAATGCCCAAAGACCTACCAACAGTACTGTGGTGCCCTCCACAAGGTTGCTGACAAGACAGAGGAGATCACAAACTCTGAAAACTGAAATCTTCACTTGTCACCCTGGCATATCTGTAGGGGACAGAGAGAGAGAGAAAGCGCACTAGCTGGGCATGGTGGCACTTGCCTGTAATCCCAGCACTCAGGAGGCTGAGGCAGAAGGATTGAACGTTCAAAAGTTCAAACCCAAACAAAACAAGATCCTGTCTCCCTGCAGGCCTACATTTCTGACTTGTTCTGGAGTCTTGTGCTGCAGAAGCATGGGAGTGAAGCTAGGTGGCTTGTCCCCACTGTGGGCCCCCCCGGCCCTGTGACTCCTCCACACAGAGTCGGGAGAGAGAAGCCACCCTCAGGGGAGATGCCAGGCACCAGGGAAATGCTTGCTTCTCATTCCTTCCCCTAGAGACAGCTCTGGCTTCATCTTTCTAAATGTCCCCATCTGGCCTTTGAGGTACCAGGAAAATCTCCTCAAATAAAAGCATAGGCTTGTGGTCTGGGACAAATGCCTTTGTCTCCTGAAGAGCCCTTCTGCTCCTGAAGAGCTGAGGCACCAAGTATTATGTGGCTGCCAAAATGGCCAGGAAGGTTATGTAGGGGAAACATGGCAAGATCTTAGAAACTGTGGTTACTACTTGGCAAAAATTATCTCTGGAAGTGTGGGGGCAGGGAGAGAGCATATGGAGGACTGTGTACAATGTCCCTCTTTTTCCTCTTGTTGTGATGAAAAATGTGTGGTATACTAAAACCAGGAAAGAAGGGAATTTCCTTCATTTTCAGAGCATTTATTATGTTCCACACACTATCCATAGGTGCCTTAATCTAACTGTGCAAATTCAGGTCTTTTACCCAAAACAAACAAACACTCAACTGTCTCTTAGAAAAAGGCCACTTCATCTCCTAAAACACTGAGGAGGAGCAAGCATGTCCACATTTCCAAGATGTACCCCAAGTCCTGCCCCAAGGAAGCCCCCCGGGGTGCCAGCCACATGTGAACCTGGCCACGACACAAGGAAATCAGCTCCATAGTGTGGATTTTTGTGTTCTGAAATCCCAGCAAAGAAAACTATCTCTGCTTGAGGTATGAGCAGTGTGTTTCCCCACCACATGCAGAAAAATGTCAGAAACACTTTAACTGCAAGGTTCATATGCCGAGTTTAAAGATGTCCCAGTGGCTACCTAATGCCTATGGGACAGTTTACTATGGAAGGGTACAAAGGCCAAAGTGCCTCTTCCTAAGAGCCAGACACACTCTCCTTTCTCTATAGCAGTTGCCCACATGCTCTTGACATGTTGTAGGATTCACGGGAATTTCTGTGGGCCCAGCACATACAGACTCAAGCCCTCTTCCGCTGATCCCCATCCTCAGATCTGATTCCCAGGAGAAAAAGCAGGTGGCAGCACATTTGTTCCAGATTCTCAAGCTAGTCTCCTCAGCTGGGCCAGCCTTCAGTATCAGATGCAGCCAGAAGGTATATGCTATTCCAGCCTGCTGGGCCCATCCTGGGAATGGCAGCCTCTTCCAAGATGCTGAAGCAATCTGCTGGACAGCGACAAACCAAGCAGTGTCCTGGAGATGAACACACACCTGCCTTAAGCCTCAAGTGGATGTGCACACCTGTAATCATAGTACTCTGGGAAGCTGAGGCAGGAGGATCACATGTTCAAGCTCAGCTAGTCAACTAAATAGAATAAAAATAAAAAAGGGTTGGGGATGTAGCTCAGTCTAAAGGCCCTAGGTTCAATCCCCAGTACCGGAAGAAAGAAGGTAAGGAAGAAGGAAAGAAAGAAAGAAAGAAAGAAAGAAAGAAAGAAAGAAAGAAAGAAAGAAAGAAAGAAAGAAAGAAAGAAAGAAAGAAAGAAAGAAACCCATCTCAAAACAGAGTTCTTGTTCTGTATGAATGGACAAAAAGGAAGGAATAAAGTATTATTATACATTAAATATTAAATAAAATCATTTGCTAAATATTTATATACTTAATAAGTAATAACTAGTTTAAAACACTTTGTACATGCTGGCCCCTCACATGAGGACTTACTTCATTTGCTCCCAGAAAGGTGCATCCTAAATCCTAGTTCACAGATGAGGAAACTGAGTCTCCAAGGAGGTGGGTGGCTTAGGCCAGGCTGCACAGCAGGATGTGGTAGTGCCTGGTGGCCATTTCTCTTCTCCTGGTTTGGCTGGTTCCTACTAGCCCTGTGTATAACTCTCCTAGCACAGCAATTCCAGGTGAGAGTTCTCCTTCCTGGGTTCCTGGTCTCATGGACCTTAGCACCAGCCCCAGTGGCTCTGGAGGCACCCACCTGGCTACATCCTGATGACCATGTGTGTAGGACCACCCATGGGCACACACATGAACATTTGAGCACATATGTTTGAGCATATTCTATCCATGTACACAATACATGTGCATGTTCACAAGCATGAACAGACGTGTTTGCACACATGCATGTGCCTGCACTCCCACAAACCTCATGCCTTACACATCCTCTTCAACCTCACAGTTCCACTATGACAAATCCAGGCCTTTCTAAATGAACATACCAAAAAGAGTAAGTGGCAAGATATTCCTGGCTTGTTTTTTTTTTTCTTTTTTGGTACCAGGGATCGAACTTGGAACTTTGCATTTTTGAGGCAGGTGCCGGAACCACTGAGCTAAATCCCCGGCCCTCTGGCCTGTTTTAGACGCTAAAGATAGCCATGAACTGAATGGATAAACAGAACCCTGGCCCTAAAGCTGCAGGACAGACACATCGTGGTGGTAGTGCCTGCTTGGCTTGTGGCTGCCAGCCCCTGACTCCCCAGTCAGCTGCAAGACTCTACACTAGCTGGTCCCTTGAGGGTCCCACACACCCCGCCTAGTGACCCCTCTTCCCCTGCTGGCTCTATGTAGGATGGGTAAAGGGATCATGGCCCCTGGAATGTGGGGTTGAGACCTGAGATGCTGGCAGGACAGTGTGGCTATGTGGCCAAATTCAAGGACACTCACGACACCGGAAAGACACTGACATGCGTCATTTCCTCCCTGGTGATCTCATTTGTGAAATGACATCTGTGCAGCACTAGTGCCCTCCCAGTTGGCTTTCTAGCTCTGTGCAGGGCTCCAGTGCTCATAGGGGATGCACCCCAAGTACTTCATCCTATCATGATCCAGCCAGCAAACCCAGGGGACCTACGCCAGGGAAACACTCTGTGTTTCCACTCAGGCTCCTCCACTACTGTTGGTGTTTTTAAGGCCCAAAGTAAATGGTGGTGAGGACAGCATCAGCACATCCATGTGCTGGGATGGGAGCGGGCTGCTAAAACCTGTACCAGCCCTTCCTCAGAAAAACCTCATGTTACAAAGCCTCAATTCCAGGCACTTCCCCACTTTGTAGAGAGCACTGGGGACTCAGAAGCCAAGGAACAAGGAATGCAGCAGCCAGTGAGTGCTGGGCACACCCTCTGCAGACAAGGAAACAGAAATCTCAACCCTATGAGTGCAAAGAACCGAATTCTGCTGACAACCTGAATGAGCTGGGAACCAGCTTCTCCCCTACAGCCTCCAGAGAGAATGCAGCTCCACTGGCATCTTCATCTCCAGGCCAGGAGATCCAGATTGGACATAGGAGAGGAAGAACTGCAAAAAAATATATTTGCATTGTTTGAAGCCACAAGTTTGTGATCATTTATTAACCCCAGCAATAGAAACATAACAGAATTTTTCTTGCAGCTAGAGAAATTGAGAAATTCATCTAAAACACTAAAAACCCAAGAGCTGAGACAAATTTGAAAAAGACTAAGGTGGATTTGTGGGTTGAATTATGTCCTTCAAAAGGTTATGTCCTAGACCTAACCCATGGACCTGTGAACCTGAACTTATTTCAAAATAGAACCTTTCTAGGTGTGATTAAATTAAGGATCTTAAGATGAGATTATCTTGGATTCATACAGGTCCTTAATTCAGTGACTGGTTTCCTTTTAAGAGAGAGGACACACAGGGCCTAAAGATGGTGGCAGAGATTGAAGATATTCGAACACGCAGTAAGGAACATGTGGAGCCACCAGAAGCTGGAGCAAAGCCTAGAACAGATCCTTCCTTAGCATCTTCCGAGGGAGTGGGGCCCAGACAACACCTGGATTTTGGGTGTCCAAGGCTATGGAAGAATAAATTCCCATTATTTTAAGCTACCAAGTTTGTGGCAACTTGGTCCATATCCCCAGGAAATGGATATGAGGGAATGGGTACTGTAAGAGTCCAAGAAGTGTTGTTAATGATGATAATGTACTGTACAGATGGAGACCAATGACAAATATACCAAGAACAACCCAGAATATACCTTGGGGCACAGGAACAGATGTGGCATTATAGACCTGTGGCAATGGATGGACTTGCACTGTGTGTGTGTGTGTGTGTGTGTGTGTGTGTGTGTGTGATATGTTGGGGCTTGAACACAGGGCCTTCACACTGTGCTACATCCCCGGGCCTTTTTATGTCATTATTTTGAAACAAGATTTTGCTAAGTTGCCCAGGCTTGATTCAAACCTGCAATCCTCCTGCCTCAGCCTCCCGTAGTGCTGGGACTACATAGATTTGCTTTTTAATATTGTTTAGTAGTACTGGCACCTGGTTAATGAGAAAATCAGTCTTTTTTGTTTTTTGACTTTTTATTAGCACATATTTGTCATACATATTGGTCACATTCATCACAGGGAATTTGTATCTGTACATAACAAATCTCAATTCTTTTTTACCCCATTCCCCTCCTCTCCCTTCAACCCTTTCTCCATCGCTATTTATAGAAGTTTTATTTCCATTTTTTTCTTCCATTTTCTTTTTTTTCCTTTTCCCTTCCTTCCCTTCCCTCACCTCCTTCACTTATTCCCCTTCCCATTTGAACATGTTCTTTCTACTTCCCGATATCTATCCTCCATATGCTCTTCATTTACCCTCTGAGTTTTTCACACAAGAGAAACAATATGATATTTAAACTTGTGTGATTGATTTATTTCACTTAAGATAATGGTCTCCAGGTGCATCCAATTTTCTAGAAATGATTCAAGTTTTATCCTTCTTTTTTGTTTTTTGTTTTGTTTTGTTTCTTTAAGTTTTATCCTTCTTTATGGCAGAGTATACTGCATTATGTATAAACACTACATTTTCTTTATCCATTCACCTTTTGATGGACATGTAGGCTATTTCCAAAGTTATCTATTATAAATTGTGCTGCTATAAACATGAGTATGCATATATTATTGTGGTATGATGCTTTTAACTCTTTTCAGGACGATACCTAGAAGGGAAACAGCTGGGTCAAATGGAACGCCGTTTCAGTTTTTTGAGGAATCTCCATACTGACCTCCACAGTAGCTGTGCCAGTTTACACTCCCACCAGCAAAAAAGAAGAGATTCTTTTTCCCCACAGCCTTGCCAGCATTTGTTATTGGTTGATTTCTTGATGGTAGCCATTCTTTCTGGAGTGAGATGGTATCTCAGTATTGTTTTAATTTGCATTTCTCAACTGACCGGTGCTGTTGAGCATTTTTTATATATTTATTTGCTCTTTGTACTTCTTCATCTGATAAATATCTGTTCATTTCAGATGCCCATTTTTGGATTGGGACTTTAAATTTGAGGGGTCTGAGTTTTTTGAGCTCTTTATATATTCTGAATAGTAGTCCTTTGAGGAGTAGCTGGTAAAGGTGTTTTCCCACTCTGTGGTTTGTCTCTTCATTCTGTTGGTGGTCTCTTTTGCTGTACAGAAGCTTTTTTTTTTTTGGTACTGGGGATCGAACTCGGGGTGGCAACAGAAGCTTTTAATTTAATGTGATCCCAGCTGTTGATTCTTTGTAATTTTCCTATGCAATTGGGGTTTTGTTCCTTTTTTTGGTACAGTGATTGAACTCAGGACCTTGTGCTTTCGATGCATGTGCTGGAACCACTGAGCTAAATCCCCGGTCCGGGGTTTTGTTCTTGAAGTCTTTGCCTATATCTACGTCTTCTAGAGTTTTATATCTTCTAGAAGATTATATCTTCTATTATATCTTCTAGAAGATTAAGTGTTTTTGTTTTCATATTTAGATCTTTGATCCATTTCTGTTTTCATTTAGTGCCTGGTGAGAGATACGGGTCTAGGTTCAATTTTCAGCATGTGGAAAGCCAGTTTTCCCAGCACCATTTATTAAAGAGGCTATCTTTTGGGCCAGGGATTTAGCTCAGTGGTTTCACCGCCTGTTGTGCAAGCACAAGGACTGGAGTTTGATCCCTGGTACCAAAAAAAAAAAAAAA
>NW_004624868.1:3567665-3578813 GCF_000247695.1 Heterocephalus glaber
TTTTTTTTTTTAATCACAGTAGCTTTGTAGTATACCTTCTAAGTGGGAATTGTGATGTTCCCTGTCTTACTTTTGTTGCCCAGAATTGTTTTGCTAGTCTAGGTCTCTTCTGGTTCCATATGAATTTTAGTATTGTTTGCTATAGTTCTGTGAGGTATGCTATTGGTATTTTTGGGGGGAGGGGTACCTGGGATGGAACTCAGGAACTTGCACTTGCTAGGCAGGCGGCGGAACCACTGAGCTAAATCCCTGGCCCTGTTAGATTGATTCTTAAGTATTTCATTTTTTAATGCTATTGTGAAAGGTGTTGTTTCCTAATGTCTCTCTCAGTGAATTTGTTATTCATACACAGGAATGCTGTTGATTTTTGAGTGTGGACTTTGTATCCTCTAAGCTGCCAAATTTGTTTATTAATTCTAGAAGTCTTTGGTGGAGTTTTTGGTGTCTTCTATGTAGAGTATTATGTCATCAGCAAATAATGATAATTTAAATTCTTCCTTTCCTATCCTTACTCCATTTTTTTCTTTCTCTTGTCTAAGTGCTCTAGCTAATGTTTCCAGAACTATGTTGAACGGGAATGCTGAGAATAGACATCCTTTTCTTGTTTAGAGTGAAAGCTTTCGGTTTTTCAACATTTAGTATGATGTTGTCTGTTGGTTTATCATAGATGGCTTTTATTAGACTGAGATAAAGACCTTCTAGTCTTTCAAAGAACCAGCTCTTTGATTTATTGATTCTTTGTATTGTTATCCCTTTTTTTTTGTAACAGGAATCGAATTCAGGGTCTCGCACATGTCAGGCAGGCTCTGGGTCCCTAAGCTACATCCCTGGTTCTCTTTGTATTGTTTTCTTAGTCTCCATTGCATTAGTTTCTTCTCTGATCATTATAATTTCCTCCCTTGTATGTGCTTTGGGTTTAGCTTGCTCTTCTTTGTCTAGAACACTGAGGCTCAACATTAGGTTATTTATTTGAGCCTGCTCTGTTCTTCTGATGTGGAAATTCTCCACCATAAATGTCCCTCATAGGAATGCTTTCATTGCGTCCCACAAGTTCCAGTATGTCATAATGGCATTATCATTTAATTGTAGAAACTATCTAATTTCTTCTTTAATTTCATCTATGACCTATTGGTTGTTCAGGAGGGTGTTATTTAATTTCCACATGTTTATGTAGATTTTGGGGTTTCTTTTGCCTTTGATTTCCAATTTCACTCCACTAGGATCTGATAATATGCATGGGATAAGTTCGATTCATTTGAATTTACTTAAAAGCATGTTCTATAAACTAGCATGTGTCTATTTTGGAGAAAATCTCATGTGCTCCTGAGAAGAATTTGTACTCTGCTGTTGTTGGGTGGAACACTCCGTAGATATCTATTAAGCCCATTTGTTCAAAGGTTTGAATCAGCTCTGATATTTTTGTTGATTTTTTGTCTAATCAATCTATTTGTGACAGTGGGGTATTGAGGTCCCCCATTACAATTGTATTAGTGCTTATCTGATTTTTTATATCTTTTAGTGTTTGTTTTACATGGTTGAGTGTGCTGGTATTTGGCTCATATATATTTATGATTGTTATCTCTTCCTCTTGGATTGTTTCCTTAATAAGATGTAGTAACCTTCTTTGTTTCTTCTGATCTTTGTCTCTGACTCTTCTGTGCTCTTGGCTTGAAATTCACTTTGTCTGCAAATAGAATAGTTACCCTGCTTTTTTTTTCTGGGTTCCTGTCACATGGAGTATTGTTTTTCATCCTTTGACTTTCAATCTATGAATTTCTTTTTGAGTTAAATGTGTTTGTTGTATGCAGCATTTTGTTGGATCTTGTTTCTTGATCCATTCTGCCAATATGTTTCTTTTGATTTGTGAGTTGAGACCATTCATGTTGATGCCTATAACTGATATGCATCGACTTATCCTTGTCATATTATTTTTCTGTTGTTGGTTCTCTTTCTTTCCCTTCTGTTAAATTGCTTGCCTTGGCTGGTGGATTTACTCCATTGGGATTCTTGGAATTGTAGTCTTTATTATCTCTTTCTAGAATATCCTTCAGAACATTTTGGAATGCTGGTTTGGTGTCATGAGTTTCTTCAGGTGTTCTTTGTCATGGAAATATCTTATTTCTCCATCAATTTTGAAAGATAATTTTGTGGGGTACATTTATCTGGGTTGAGGGCTGTTTTCTTTTAGGACTTGAAATACTTCACTCCAAGCTCTCCTTGACTTAAGGGTTTGTGTTGAGGAGTCTGCTGTGATTTTGATTGATGATTATAGGTGATTTGTTTCTTTTCTCTAACAGCTTTTAATATTTTGTTCTTGTGTTGAATTTCTGGAATCTTAACTATTATATTTCTTGCTGTAGTTTTTTCTGATTATGACTATTTGGAGTTCTATATGCCTCACTTATCTGTATCTCAAGTTCTTTTTCCATGCTTGGAAAGTTTTCTGCTATTACTTCTGTGAACATGCTTTTATCCCCTTTGTGCTATCTTCTGGTTTTTCACTGATTCCTATTAATCTTATATTAGTCTTCTTTCCATTATCTAGCAGCTGTTGGTTGGATTTTTTTATGGTACCTTTTTAAGAGGTTTTTCATTTGATGATCACCAAATACAAGTCTGTCTTCTAGATCTGGTATTCTATCTTCACATTGTTGATTCTGCTGGGTGTACGTTCAGTAAAATTTTTGATCTCCTGGATTTCTATTTGAGTTTGTTTTATAGAATCCAGTTCTTTTCTATGTTGGACATTCATGGTTGCCATGTATTTCCTAAGCTCCTCTGTTATTTATTTATTTATATCCACTCCAGATTTACTTATCATTTCCTTCCTTATGGTTGTCTTCTCTTTAATTATCTCTGTTTTGTCTTTGTCAAGAGACTTATTGATCTGTTTTGTTACTTCCACTGTTACCATTTAATAAAATTTAGCTGGGAGGTTTTTTATGTCTTCTACTTCAATGCCCCCTTATTTGCCTTGGGTGAGTTGAGGGTTATAGGTTGTATCTTGCTTCCAAGTTTTCTCATTTTCTATTTTTTTATTTGTTTTCCGTGTTGAGGCTCATAAATTGATTAGCTTTATTACTAATATCAAGAACTTTTTACAATATTACTACTTTTTAGAGATATCTTCTGCGAATAGCTGGCTTTTGGCTTTTGAGTCTGTCCCAATTTAATAGGAATGAAGTGTTGCTGCCTGTTTGGCCTAGCAGCTAGTTCTTTGGTACTGAACTATAGTATTGTTTATGACCACTAGACAACCTAGGTATTGGCATACAAGGAAGATCAATTGATCACAACTATGTCACCTTGGCTAAAATAGTACAATCGTAATAACAATAGCATCAAGCACAGATTAGAAAATGACAAACTGTGATAACTATTAATTTGCCAACTTTAACCATAGGTACAAGGTTTATAGTTATATAACAAGATCTAAGACAAATCAGACAATTATATACAGTAAATATTTACTCAATAGAGTGATTTTTTTTATCCCAAAGGGGGAAATTTAAAATGGATAAGAGGAAAAAATGGAGAAATAAAAGAAGAGAAAGAGATTAGAAGCAAGGCTGAAGGGCAAAGGAAGATTACCCAAGCCTCAGAAAACTGGTGAAGAAGACAAGAGGGAAAGGAAGAAGGAAAAAACAAAAACAACAACAAAACAAAACAAAAAAACTAAAAATAATGTTCATACTCATGAAAAATCAAACATTAAAAACAACAACAACAACAACAACAAATGAACAACAACAACAACTTCCCCCCTCCCCAATTTCTCTGTGTTTTCAAGGCTGTGTTTATATTCTAGGGTGTACAGTCTACACTTTTGTGGTAGTGTTCATTTCAGGGCATGACTCTTGTCTTGCTGGCAGATGAAGGAGGCAAATCAGAGCCCATATCTGTGCTGGATAATCCTAGCAAGCCTGCAGTAGGATTAGGGAAGTGTGCTGATTCTGGTACTTTCAAATCCATGGAAGTTTGGGCTGATCCTGGACTCTGGCCATGGGGTTAGGGACTGAATTGTTCAGCCTATAACACTGAGTGTCTCTTGTCAGCCTGACCATGACTCCCTGACCCTAGCTATCTCTCTCACCCAGTCACTGTGGGATTTCAACACTGGGAGCCCTGCGATGAAGCCAACCATGGCTGCTCTGAGTCCCAAGTTCAGTTGGCCCCTCCCTAAACTGGAATCCAACCAAGCACCCTCTCCAGGGGATATGGAAGTCACTTGGACTGGACTCACTCACCAGCTGTTGTAGCATCCAGCATTCACTGCTTCATTCCACTGGTGCATTTCTCCCTATAGGTCTCTGGAGTCACCTGCTTTCACTGTGTCTCTATAGACTCAAACATCCTCTCTCACACCAGGAGCCCAGGAGCCAGGAAAAAGTACAGATTTCTCCCCCTTTTTTCTATGTTGTGGTCTGCCTTTTCACTTTTTTTGTGGGCTTCAATTTTCCCTTTGGATCCTTCCTTTTCTTCTCCAAGTTGTTATTTTTCACTGTCTAGATTCCAAATCTTGGAGAGGTTGATTTGTTGTTGTTTACCACTCCAAGAATATCAGTCTTTAATTTGCTTTTTCCAAACAATCCTTGTCAGGTTTTGCATAAAGCTTATGTTAGCATCACAAACCAATTGAGAGCAGTTTTCCCTTGTCCATCCCTGGAAAGTCTAAAAAAGTGGGATTATGTATTCTTCCCCACTCTGGAAATATTTGTTTTTAATAAAACTATGACAGGATTTTTTTCCAGGGTGGCAAGATTTTAAATTATTGATTATTATTATTTTAATTTCTGGTTATTATTATATTAATTGATATAAATTATTTCTTTAGTGATTATAAGAATATGCAGGAACATTTCTCCCCAAGTCAGACAAGTTATATTTTTCTAGGTATTTGTCTATTTCATGTAGATTTGCACATCTATTAGCAAAAATATATATTTTTTTAGTACTGGGGATCGAACTCAGGTCCTTATGCTTTCAAGACAGGCAGCATAACCACTGAACTAAATCCCCAGCCCTGCAAAAAGATATTTTTAATAGCTTCTTGATATCTTTTGGTGGTCCAGGAGAGGTAACCAAAGGTTTCTTAAATGCTGGGCAAGGACTCTACCACTAAGCCACACCTTCAGCTCCACTTACTTATTTTTTTAAATGTTTATTTTAATAGTATCTCTCATAATTAGCAGGAAAATAACAGAAATGGAAAGCATTGCCCATAGATCATTGGTAGGAGAATATTCATTAAGATAATATTTTCTTTTTTTAAAATGATGGGGGTAATTATTTAATGACACGGGAAAATAATATGAACCAGCTAGTTATAAGTAGTAGGCTGAGGATGACTTCATTTGTGATAAAAAATTTAAAAGTATAAATATGCATATAAAAACCTAGAAGATCACATAACAAATTATCAATAGTATTACTTCTGTCCAGTGATTATTCTCCCTTTGATTTTTGTGTATTTTTTGAAGCAAAACTGTCTCTGAAACAAAGAGTACTAAAGAAACAGTTATTTTATGCCAGAAGTTAGGAATCCAAGAAGCCAAGCCAGATGTTTGGCAGTCAAGGTCTGAAGTCCAAAGAGGGCCAGCCAGGACAATGGTCAAGCAGAGATGGACACTGTTCTTTTCTTTTTCTACTCAAGTGCCATTTATTCAACTCTTTTCTCTACACTTGATATCCTCTGCATAGTTACATTTAATGGGACTCTATGAATATTAAATGGCACAATAGCAGTTTGAATTGCTACTAAATTTTGCCATTTTGTAGTTATATACCACACAAAACCTGGAAATCAAGTGGTCCTACACAAAAATACATTCCTGTGTTTTCTGTTCTCTGTTCATTTCTATTTTCACTACACATGTATTTTTTATTTCATGGACCTGGAAGAGATTATTTTTTTTCCTCACAAAGAATCTGACAATGCACAGCAAGCACTGTCTCAGACTTCATTTTTTAAAAAACATAAATCAATACTCAAACTTTTATTTTAATTCTTACAAAATACTACAGAAATGAACTCAAACTAAACAGATATGTACATGTACAAATGTACAAAATGTTACTTCTAAAAGAGAATCTATAAAGGTAGATGGTTAAAAGAACAACCCAAATCCTCAAAACCAAACAAACTTAAAAATACTTAAAACCAACACTATGAAACTGATTTTTCTCAAAGTAAAGCAATAGTAGTTTTAAATTGCTGCTTGTACTTGGCTTATGCACACATTTTATTGTGGCTAGATAAAAGGGGCTCCTTTTACTTTAGAGTAACCCAGTCTTATTTTATTTCCTTCAACAGTCCAGAAGTATTTTCCTTTTACAGATCCCTCTCCATGAGGAGAAGCCATGTTAAATTACAGACCAACTTTGGTCATCTCAGACTTAGTTTAAAATGTACTGAAAACTTCCTTGTCTTTTAAATGTGCTGCAGAGTTGGAAGGTTTTACCAAAATCCAAACCACCTTGCAATTAAATATCACCTTTTTTTTTTTTTTTAAAGGAAAGCTTGTTGTTTTAAAGACAGAAGCATCAAAACAGCATAGTTACCTACAGGTGCTTCTTGGGTGTCTCTCAAAATGCTCTGCCCTTTCAAACTGCAGCATTTTCCGGAGTTGCTCCAAACCACTCTTGAGGTCCAAGACACAAAACCAAAAAGTAAACCTAGATTATCTTCTGCATTACCAGCACCTTTCCAGGATAATAAATCACTCTGCATAGTAAGTTAACATAGCAATCCATATCCACAAAAATCTTCACATAGCATAAAGAAAAAGTACAAAAAAGAATTACACTGGTAGTAAAACAGTAACAAAACTTTTTCCAGGGAGTATTTAAAATTGAAAAATTGTATGACTGCAGAAAAGATAAGAAAGACTTGAAGGGTTACAAAAATTTCTTTGTAAAGGAAAAAAATTCATTTCAGGAGAGTTACTCAAAATCAAAGGTATTTGTCCTCAGTGAGAGAACTGCCTGCTGTCTGATGATTTCTTGCTAATATGTTTAAAGATTTCAGACCTCTTGGTCTGGGGATTTAGCTCAGTGGTTTTGTCTCCAGCCTCACAAGCGCAAGGTCCCGAGTTCAATCCCTGGTACCAAAAAAAAAAAAAAAGATTTTGGACCTCTCAATTTTCTTTTCTAGTAGCCAAATCTGCCTTCTCCTCCTCTCTTTTTCTGTTTGCCTTCACTGCTGTTCACATTGATATCATCAAAAGGAGACACCTTTAAACCAAATGACAGAGCAACCTTGGGCAAATTTAAGTTATTAACATCAAAGATGTCCTTCAAAGAATGGGAATCATATGCTCGTATGTATGACTTGTATGGCTCCTGGGCCAATTTATGCCTTCAATCTGAGGCAGATGTCAGAAATCTCAGACCAAGAAAAGTCAAATTCACTTACTGGAACTTTAGACTGCTTTAAGTAACAAAGGAAACCCAACTCTTTCTTTTTGGTCACAAAATGAGCAAGGCATGCCCTCTTCCATTTAGGCCTCTGGCTGTTCTACCACGCAATGAATATATTCCTTAGGGTTTTTTGGAGGGTAATACTGACTGATCCAGTCGGCTTCAGAAATATCCAGCCCTCTCACTGTCACATCTGTACACAACAATATCCCTGAGTTTGCATTGCAGAACTGGAAGAATGTTATTGTGAACTTACTTTGCTTCTGCTTTCCACGAATGGCCAAGATAGGGAAATCACTGTAGTTTAACAACTTGTAGTGATATTTCACAGACATACAGGATTAAAAGAAGACTGAGATTTTTCTTTTGTTTCTTCTTAGGAATGTAAAGAGCAGAAGGAATCTCTTTCCAGAGGAACAAACAACATATACCTGCTCACGACCATCTACTCTGGCACTAGTTTTGTTGTCATCCACACCAACATACAATGGCTTCTTTCTCAAATAAACCCTTGCCAGGTCCTCACCTTTTCAACTTTGCATGGCAGAAAAGACCATGGTCTGTCTGTGTATTGGCAGAAGTTTAATAATTTGCTTTAATTCCTCTTCAAACCCAACATCCAAGATACGATCTGCCTCATCAATAACCAGACATCGTAGGTTTTTATACATAAACACCGGGGTATTTTGCATATAGTCCAGGAAGTGGCCTGGTGTGGTCACAATGATGTTGATTCCATTAGCAAGTTTCTGTCCTTCAGCAGATCTGTTACTGCCACCCATGATCAACCCATACGTGTGAACATGGTGAGTCATCAGCTCCTTAAGAACACCAAAAGTCTGCATGGCCAGTTTTATAGTAGGTGACAGAATAAGGGCCATTGTTCCATTCCTGGGCATGAACTTTAACTTAATAATGAGTTCAATCACAGAGATGAGAAATGCAAGGGGTTTGCCACTGCCTGTTTTTGCAGCTGCCTTCCAGAAGTGATTTAATACTTTTATATTGAATTTCACTCATGTTTGTGAAATCCATTTGTTTTATTGCCTTCAGTGCTTTTGCTGTCAAGATTAGTTAGAGAAGTCAAAGAAGTATCCTCAAAAGCTCCTGTCAGTCCCAGGGGCATGCTGGGCATTTTGCTGTCACCCTTCTCACCATCTGACTTCCCCATAGCATCTTCTGTTTATTCCAGAGACTATGTGCTTTCTTCAGTTTTTGCTTTTTTTGTATCAGGCCCAGTATCATTCACTATTTTTCTCTTTTTCTTTTTTGATTCTGAATCAGGAGATGGTGTTGCTGCTTCTCCATTGCTTAACATGGGAGATTTCTGCGGGGACTTTTGAATTTTGACATTTTCCACTGTTTCTTCAGGCACATCTCCATTTTGAGCTTCTCACAAGCTCGAATTCACAGACTGTTTTAGGGATTTCTTCAGTTTCCCATCTTTCCCTGTTTTTTCCAGCACATCCCTGTTTGAGCTTCAGATGAGCCTACATTTACAGAATGTTTTAGGGATTTCTTCAGTTTCCCATCTTTCCCTGTACCTTCAGGCACATCTCCATTTTGGGCTTCAGACGAGCCCACATTTACAGAATGTTTTAGGGATTTTTAAACTTTTCCTTCAACTCTTGCTGTTTCTTCGGGCATATTGCCATTTTGAGTTTCTGATAGGCTCACATTTGAGGGTCCTTGTAGCTTTAGGTTCCATTGCCACAATTTGAGGTTCTGCTTCCCTATCTTCTTGTGCAGGTGTTTCATCTGCAAGTATAACATACTGATGGAGAAATGCCTTCACCAAGACACCAGGCTCAACCATTCAAGATAATATTTTCAATTGAGAAAAAGCAGATATCCATGATTTGGAGAAGAAGTTAATATATTATGTTAATACAATGGAGAATAGTACAATATAGTACAAATGGATGAACTAAATTTATACATGTCAACCTGAATGCCTTCATAAACATAATGTTGACTGAGCAAAGAAAGTTCCAGAAGTTTTGTCATGGCTTGGATAAAAACCCTCAAAGGCTCATGGGCTGACATCTTAGACCTAGGAAATGGCAGAACCCCCTAGAAGTGGGGTCTAGTGGAAGAAATTTAGGTTATCAAGAGCTATTGGAGCAACAGCCCTTTCTAGTCTTTCCCTTTGCTTCCTAGCCACCATGAGGTGAGCAGCCTCCTCCTCCATGTGCTCTCACTGTGATATCCCACACTGCCCCAAGCCCGCAAGTAACGGGCCAGCTGACCATAGACTGAAAATTCCAAAACTATGAGTCGAAATAAACTTTTCCTCTTTTTTTTTTTTTTTTTTTGGTACCAGGGCTTGAACTCAGGACCTTCCGCTTACAAGGCAGGACTGCTGCCACTAATCTAAATCCCTGGGCCAAACTTTTCCTCTTCTTAAATTGATAATATCAGGTATTTTGCCACAGTGACATAAAGCTAATACAACATTCTATACAGTATGAAAGAATTCGTGTGAACTTAGAAATGGACATACAGGCACATCTGCTAAAAAATTAAGAAAACATGAGCTACAGAGAAGAAAGATTCCTGATGATGATTTTTTCTGGGGCTGGAGAGAAGATTGTAGGGAACTGCAGCTTTCTAATGACAGATTTCTTAAAAGAAAATGTGATATAAAAAAATAACTTGGAGGGCCGAGGATTTAGCTCAGTGGTTTCAGTGCCTGCCTTGCAAGCACAAGGTCCCGAGTTTGATCCCGGTACCAAAAAAAATAATAATAACTTGGCATGGCAAAAGAGAGAATGAAAACTAGCAGTAAAGAATTACTTTTAAGAACAAATGATTCCAACATAGGCCCAAAGCTGGAGCCATTTTCTGTTTATATAGACGCTTTTCCCACTGAAGACTTCTACCCGTAATAGGAACTAATAAGCTGATGGCTTTGTTCATTTCATTCTTGGTCTGGCTAAAAAAAAGAATGGCCTTTCTTTGCACTTAGCCAAGACACAGCTGCAGGGCCTCACTCAGCACCCACATTGGCACCTTGGCCTATGGGCCTGCATGTCTGGCATTTGCAGAGGGTTGCCTTGGAGGTGGCCCTGGAATCTCACCCCCCTCAGGTCAATCCTGGGGGAGACTGTCTTGTAGCATCTTTGCAATTGGTGCTGTAGACAGGCTTTGAGGAAGGCATCCCTCTGTGAGCCACTCCTTTGTCCCCTGTGGAGCAGCCACCCTGGGCCAATACAATTGTACTCTACACGAGATGGCTGGAGAGAGAAGCATTCTGTCCCCCAGGCTGTGGGTTAGAATGAAACCTGCTCTCCAAGTTCAACTTTGTTCCAACAACAATCTCTGGGATCTGCTCTCTGCTAGGCTCTGAGGGTAGGTTCTATGATTCACAAACCCCAGGGCAAAATGAAGTACAGGCCAGGCCTGAGTCTACAAAGCTGAGAAAAAAAAAAAAAAAAGGAGCATGTAAAGCTTTTTCCTTTCTTCCAATGACTTTCTCTTGACATTTCATGGTGTTTTATATTTGCTATTTAACTTCACTCAAAATAAAGAAAAATTAAAAATTTTTTGTCAATGCCAATTTTAAAAGCAAGTGTAATTTGTGTGTTTAACACATAGGTAGAATCACCAAAGTTATTTGATTTTTTAAAAATATTATTTTATTGGTACATTTTAGGTATACAATATAATGACATTCATCATTGGAAATTTGCACCTTTACATAATCTCTCTTGGTTCTTATTTTTCCCC
>NW_004624868.1:3587963-3633437 GCF_000247695.1 Heterocephalus glaber
ACTCCAATCAGTCTTATGTTATTCTTCTTTGCATCGTCTAGCAGCTGCTGGATTGATTTCTCATGGTCCCTTAGTATTTTAAAGAAATTTTTCTTTTCCTGGTCACTAATTGCAATCTAATCTTCTATATCTGAAATTCTGTCCTCACATTGGCTCATTCTGCTGCAAAAACTTTCAGTGGAGTTTTCTTGTTGTTGTTGTTGTACCAGGGATCAAACTCAGGTCCTTGTGCTTGCAAGGCAAGCAGTGGAACCACTGAGCTAAGTCCCCAGCCCCTGGAGTTTTTAATCTCCTGGGAATCTCTTTCCATCTGTTTTATGGATTCCACTTGTTTCCTATGTTTAGATTCCATCATGTTCCTCAGTTCCTCTATTTTTTTATGTGTCCTCTCTAGATTTATTAATCATGTCTTGTACTATGGACACAATCTCTGCTGTTATCTGAGAAATTATTTCTGATTTCATTTTTTCCAGATCCTCTTTCATTCAGGGAGTCCAGATGGTTGAGTATCAGATTGTTTCATCTCATTTCCCTTTGGGGTTGTTTTAGGTGACCTGGAAGTCTGGTTTTGAGGCTTGTTTAAGTGTCTTCTCATTTCAGGGGCAGAGGAGATTGTGCTGCTGGCGCCCTTGAGGCTCACCTCCTCAGCACTGAGGGCAGTGGTGCGGTGGCCCGTAAGGTTCATCTCCTTTGCACTGAGGATAGCTCTGCTCCTTGGTGCTGGGGGAAGTGGTACTTCGGCCTGGAAAGTTCATCTCTCCTGTAGCTTCTTGTTACCCAGATGGCTCACAGGTGGTATCATGACTTTTAGGTCTAACTACGTATCTTTGATTTCCACCCTTTAAGTCTTTTGCATAATTTTTCCAACAATGAACCCCTGGATTAAATCTCTTTCTGTTTGAAACATCTGGAGTGATTTCTATTTCCTGCATATCTACACAATTATCTTAGGGAGTGTGTTAGCTCTTCATCTCTATAACAAAATACTTGAGATAATCAACTTATAAAAGTTTACTTTGGCTTATAGTTTTGGAGGTTCCATAATAAGATAACCCTGTTGCTTTGGGCCTGCTGGCAGCAGCACAGGGAAGAGGAAACTGCTCACCCCATAGCAGCTAGCAATCAAAAAGAGAAACAAGAAAGAGCCATGGTCCCAACATCTCCTTCAGAGGCACACCCCAAAATGACTTCTCAAATATTTTTACTACTTCCCAACAGCACCAACCCTGTGGACCAAGCTTTAACACACGGACTTTTGGGGAACACTTACCCAAACCATAGCAGAGAGTTTGGACTAGTTAAGCTCTTTATTTAGTCAAAGTAACTGTCCCTCAAGAAGTCATATCCAGGGCTGGGGATTTAGTTCAGTGGTTCCACTGCTTGCCTTGCAAGTGCAAGGATCTGAGTTCGATTTCCGGTACAAAAAAAAAATAGAAGTCATATCCAAATCTGACTGAGAAGACAACAAAATATTCATAGTTTCTGGATTTGGGTGCAGCAAATGAATAGACTTCAGTTTCTCACTGAGAAGTAGGGTATTATGTATTGCCTGTAGGTGTGGGCTTTATTTAAAGAAAAAGTGCTGTGCAAAGAGGCTGTTTGTCTTTGAAAATTCAAACATTTCAACTCAGCTACACAGACTGCAGCTGTGAGGTGAACATCTGAGCCTTTCTTTGGACCCCAGTATGGAGAAGTCAGCTCAATCTTCCACCAAGACTCACAGTATATGAAATTCCCCCAATATGGCGAAAGGTTTCAGATGCTGGGAACCCC
Source organism: Heterocephalus glaber (assembly GCF_000247695.1). Next base: position 3,589,737 of record NW_004624868.1, read on the forward strand.
CCAAAAAACACAAATCTCCATAGCAGTAGTTTGGTTGAGAGTTTGGAAAATGAGGTGTCCATAGGAGCTGCGCTGTATCTAATGTAGCCTCAGGAAATGAGTGGAGATGCGATGTTAACCAGGGATCCAGAAGGATGGGAGGGGTGGCAGTGTCAGACATGAAGGACAGCACTAGATGACAGTGGAGATGATGATATGTTGAAGTGCAGATCCTATCTCCATGTATCTGAGCTCATAGATTCAGGTCCATGCCTGTATCTTTCTAACCCTGTACTTCAGTTTCCTCCCCTGTAAAGTAAGGGTAGTAGCTAACTCACTCCTATAGCTTGGATCTCAAATGTCCCTCAGAGGCCCATGGGGTAAAGGTTTGGCCCCCAGTTTGGTGCTATTGGGAGGTGGCAGAGAGTTTAAGTGGTGGGGTCTAGTGGGAGATTTGGAGGTCACTGATGGTAGCCCTTGAAGGGAAGAGTGGGAACCTCAGTCCCTTCTTCTCCTCCCTCTCACTTACAGCCATGATGTGAGAACCTTTGCCCAGCACACACTGCCACCATGTTGTGCTGCCTTACCACAAGCCCAAAAGCAACAAGGCCAATCCATCATGGACTAAAACCCACAGAACCATGAGCCAAAATTAATCTTTTTTTCTTTGTAAGTTGATTGCATCAAGTATTTATTATAGTAACAGAAAGCTGAACTAACACAACCAGGAGGATTTGGTAAGGACTACTGAAGATAAACCGCTCATGGCTTGAAAATAATCTAGGAAAAAAGTAAACAATAGCTACTTATAATGAAAATAATGATAGTAATAAGCATTTGGTGTGTGTGGCCCAAACTGTGGATTCAGTGCATTCTGGAGCTACATCCTACTGGCTGCAAGAGCCCACTATTAAATCTGCAGAATCCTTGGCCCTGATGTTAAACTTGGCCTCCTGAAATGTTCAGTTATACACACTTACAACTACATTTTATTAAAATCACAGTAAATTCACAATACCCATAACTTCCAAATTATTCTGCTACATTTTACTATTATCTATGCTCTTAAGGTTATTTATATCTATGTATCTAAATGAGGAATCGTCTCGCGATACTGTACATCTGTTCTCAATGCCGTTCAGTCTGGTGACATTGGTAGCTTGAAATTGACCATGGATAGATCATTTAGGCTACAGAAATCACAAAATTCTATAAATTGGACCTTTAATTTTTAGTAGGAAAGCAAATCATAAGATACCAACCTATCCACTATCTGATATCTATTATTCTTGTTGCCATGGAACAAACTGTGGGCCCCTTATTCATATGTAGAAGCTCCAACCCCTAACTTTACTATATTTGGAAATGGGACCTGTAAGGAGATGATAAAGTTTAAATTAGGTCATAAAAGGGTGAGGGATGGAACTAACAGAGCCGGTGCCATTATAAAAAGAGAAAGAGACATCAGAGGGCTCTTTGCACCATGTGAGGACACAGCCAGAAGGTGGTTGTCTCCAAACCAGGAAGGCAGGCCTCACCAACAACTGGACCATGCTGTTGCCTTGGGTCTTCAGGACTGCGAGAAAATAAATCTGTATTGTGCAAACCCCTCAGTATATGGTATTTTGTTATGGTGGCCCAGAAAATCAGTATACTTGCTGTTGGTGGTGTTGTTATTAAAGTAGAACGTTAGTATATGGGAGGACTTCTCCTTTCCCCTCTCTCTTCTCCTCTTCCACTCTGCCCCCTCTGCTTCTTCTTTGTCCCTTATCTCAGATGGAAACACTTCACTTCCAGCTGTGCCCCACGTGGAGTCTTTAAGCTGCACACAGCCAGCAAAGGGGTTCAGATGCCCTTTGTGGGGCCCTGAGGTTGCAGCTCATGGCTGACACCTCTCTGGTCAGAGGGCTCTGGATGTTGAACCTTATCTGATATGTTATTGGGAAGATTTCCTCCTAGTAAGTTTGTTTGTTTATTATTTATTTTTGTTTCTGGGATTGAACCAAGGCCTTTGCTCTGAGCTACACCCTCTCAAAATTTTTTATTTTGAGACAAATCTCACTAAGTTGCCCAGGTTTGTTGAAAATCAGCCTCACCACAAAGTCATGGGTTAATTTCTGGGCTCTCAAGTCTATTTCACTGATCAATTTCTGGAAAAAAGATCATGTAGAATTTCAATAGGGTCTATATTTAATCTGTAGATCAATTCAAGGAGTACATCAGAGCTTCATGAAACAAAATGCCCCAATGAAGAGACACTGGCAGACAATCTGACTGTTGGATGGTATACCAATTGTACACCTTCTCCAGAGCAAGCAACAGGACCTTCTGCCACCAGACACTGGAGGAGGGAGGTGGGGGTTCAGGCAGGAATCCCAAGGGAGAGAAATATCGACTTATCCATCAGGGGCAAGCCTGGGAAGACAACCAAGCCGTTTCCCATCCAGCAGCTCTATCATTGAAAGGCTGTGATTATATTAAATCAATAACTTTTACCAACTGAAATGTCCTCTTTCTGGACCAAGAGAATTGTTTAGAGGTCAAAGATGATGAACTCAGATATTTCTCACTGCATTAGTGAGGTTGCAGGATACCAAAACAAGGTGCAGGCTCCCCAGTGGAGTTAAAGTATGGCACATCGGTGCCATGGAGTACTGTGCAGCCATAAATATACATGGTATTCAGCGGGACCCTGTCTCAAAATTAAAAATAAGAGAGACTGAGGATGCAGCTCAGTGTGAAAGCCCTGCTGTCCATCCCCAGTACCACAAAAAATGCGATAGAAAACTATATATATATACAAATGTATACACACTTCAAGAAAAGAAAAACTCATATGAATACTTTAATACTAAATTTATTGAGACATCATGAGATTAATACAAGTTACTTTGGGGCTCTTCAATTACAAGAGCTGCTCAAAGTGGTGGCCATTAGCTTATATATATATATATATATATATATATTTTTTTTTTTTTTTAGGTACCGGGGATCGAACTCGGGTCCTTGCACTTTCAGGGCAGGCGGCAGAACCACTGAGCTAAATCCCCGGCCCCAGCTTCTACATTTTTATTAGTATGGCAAACTGCTGCTTGGGCAACCTCGGTTATTATAATTGCTGCATGTGCATTTTCAATTTCTTCTCTAAGGGCTAGAACTGTAGTGGGCTTTCTGTGATGTACAACATCCTCTAGGGTTCCCCATATGAGGGTAACACCAAGTATGGAAAAAAATCATACTACTTTTCTTTTCTTGAAGTATGTTTACCTTTTTTTGGTGGACCCCCCCATGTATATCCCCTTGTGAAGGGTTTACTTTTCTCTGTGTATTTTGTGTGTATAAATATGTCTAACATAGATATCAGTGTTGTTTCTGATAAAAATGAACACTATAGGGTTAAAACCATGCCCATCACACTAGAAGCCACAGGCCTGGGGATGTAGCTCAATGGTAGAGCACTTGCCTAACACATGCAAGGCCCTGAGTTCCATCTCCATTACTGGAAGAACCCTAGAAGACACAGCATATGTATTTTCGCAGTTTTTTAAACTCAAGAAAATAGGTATGCCCTGGAAAAGTTAAAGTTAAATCACTCTGATTTTAGTTGACACATGGATAATTAGGTAAGCCACTAAGATATAGAGCTTTTTACTTCATTATGATTAAGTTTTAAAATTCTGAGATCACTGTTGACTCACATGTCATTTTTAAGAAATGAAACAGAAAGTTCTTGGTGTAGGGTTCATCCATCGCTCCCGTATTTTCTCCAAAGATGATACACAGATGGCCCATAAACACACCAATGAATTCTCAGCCTTATAGTTATCAGGGGAACAAATACAAATCAAAACCATGAGACACCACTTCACAGTCATTAGGATGGCTATTATTTTAAAAACAGAAAGTAGCATGTGTGGGTGAAAAATGTGAAGAAATTGGTACTCTTGTGTGTTACCAAAGGAAATGTTAATGGTGTAGCTGCTATGGAAAGCAAAAACTAAATAGAGTTTTCAGATGACCAAACAAGTACAGTTCTAGGGATATACTCCAATGAACTGAAAGCAAAGACTCAAACAGAAATTTGGACAACCATATCCACGGTAGCATCATTTAAAATGCTACTTGAATTTTGCATTCAAGGCATGGAAACCACTGGTGTCCACCAATGGACAATAAAGAAAATGTGCAATAGTCATACACTGGAAAAGTATCCAGCCATGAAAGGAAACCCTGAGGCCCTGGAGCCCCTCATAGCCCTGAGCCCTGCAGAGCTGGGAGGCTGAGGCCCAGCTCAGTCTCTTGTGGGTCCCATCACACAGCTTCCTTTTGCCTTCCTCAGGGCCTGATCCCTCATAATCCTCTTTTATTTCAAACTTTCTCAGCAACCAATTCCCACTACCAGAGAACCCAACTGGTCACAATTCCCAAGTGATTCTGGTCAATACCAGCTTGGTAACTGATGATGCAAATATTGTGACAAGAGTTTTACAGTCTGGTGCTACCCCCCTTTCCCTCTCCTGACACATATATGAGTGTGAACACACACACACACACACACACACACACACACACACCCTATCATGTCCAGCTGCACTGAATCCACCCCACCCCCAGACTACACTCACCTATAATTCCACATTTTTGTGTCTGGGACTTTCTCTCTGAGGTACATCTTCTGTGCCTGACAAACACAAGCTCATCCTTTGAGGCTCAGCCCTTGTTTCCCAACTCCATGCTGCTCTTCACAGCCTCCAAGGCCCTGCATACATCTACATGATCTCAGTACTTAGCCACTCAAGTCTGTTCCCTCTGCACTATTAGCCTTTGAGGATGGGGCTGTATCCTGCTCCCCCCAGGGATAGCTGGGGTCAGGTAGGGAGCTGGGATGTGGAGTCACATAGATCTGGATTTAGATCCTAGATTTCTTCAGTTATACTATATGCTGCCCAAGACCCTCTGCTGTCATAGAGCATGGATATTCAGGGAGGCCACATCGTTAACCTTCTAGACAGCTGAGCCAAGTACACCTGGGTAGGATTGCCTGACAGGGAGAGATTTCTGCTCCTTGGCCAGCCAAAAGGGGCTCATGTGCACAGGCATAGCTTTCTAGGGAACAATGAGTGGGCAAACCTGCCAACATGGCCCAATGTGGGTCAGGTCTCAGCGGGGGACACATGCATAAAGATTCTGTTGGCTTCACATGGGATGTTGGAGATTTTGCTCACAAAGGCAGAGCAGGTTGACTAGGAGGACATCACTCCTCTTTGCTCCCAGCTCCCTGGCTATGTGGTCTAGCCCTTAATGGGGCCACCATATGCCTGCCTTTCTGGTACCCTCAACTCCCCACCACAATTTGCCCCATTCCTTCACCTATGCCAGGGCTGCCTCCATCCTCCTGCGCATTCCCTGCCTTCCCACCAGAGGGGGCATGTGACCAGGGAGCAGTGCTCCTGAGGCCAGGCTGGCCTGTGGGGACTGAACCCCTAGGGACTCTGGCGGGTGCCTCTGATGTGGGCCTGGAGATACTGGGTCTTGTCAAGCTCCCTGACACTCATTGGGATGATCCATAGTGTAACAGGACACAATGTCCAACAGAGGAAAATGAATGAAGCCAGGAAGGGAAATTGAGTACCAGGAGGGGGTCTGAAGGGACAAGCCACTCTGGAGCACGTGCAGCCTTGGAGGTGGCCATGGTGATTTGGCTTTGATTCTGAAAGGGTTTTGAATAGAGTAGGGTGTGACTTGACTTGGGTCTCAGGGACCCAAGCTGTTGTATGAGAATAGATTGGGCAGGGCGGGGGGGACATGCTTCCCTCGGGGCGATCTTGCGAGCCTCTTAATGAGTGGCCGCAGCCTTGGCCACAGGATTGGGCGGGGGGGGGGGGGGGGGACAGGGAGGGCAGCATGGAGTTGACTGCAATGGTCAGGTAGTGGGAACAGGGTTGTGGCAAGGAGGGGTGGTTGGGACCAGCGGGAAGTCTTCACGCAGGATTTGTTCTGAAGCAGGGCAGACAGCCTTTGTTGTCAGAGTGAATGGGTTAAGGAGATAGGAAGTCAAGTGTAGAAGTCAAGAGTGATACCAAGGGTTTGGTCTTGAGTCTGCTTCCTCCTTTGTGAAATGGATGGCCTAATTCAAGATATCCTGAAGACTGAATGAGCTGATGCATGTCAAGGACCTGGCAATGTTGGAGTCCCGGGGGGGGGGGGGGGGGGGCCTCATTGTCTGCAGGACAGGGAGGATCAGCTACTTCTCTTATCCTTGCAAGTCCTCTACTCCCCCATCTTGGCCAGGCTAATTTCTGTGCATCCTCTGGGTCTCCCTCAAGTATCCCTTACTCCGAAAAGCATTTCCTGATTCTCCCACCCCTACCTGTCACATACTGTGGGTCCTAGACTCCTCCTTCACAGCCCCAGCCAGTTGGTACTGTCCCTTCTGCAGGAAAGAAGTCTACAATAGTAGTGACAGACACTCTCCCTATAACTGAATGTGCCTGAGACCTTCTTAGCCCCTTCTGCCACCAGTTGGCTTCCAAGTTCTAAATACCCTTGTCAGTCTTTGCACCTGATTCCTGTTGCCCTCTCCCTCTCTCCTCAGACCTGCCCCATAGACAGTTATGGGGAGTGTGTGGGAGTTAAGGTGGGGAAGTTCCTGTCAGGCCGGGCTAGTTTAGGTGCAGACATTCCCTCGGGTGGGTACTTGTTGGAACAGGCTTGTTTCTCCTTTTCCTTAGGGTCTTTCGCACTTAGCACGAACAGCTTGCCAGGCCTGAGAGTGGGACTTTGTGTGTAAAGCCAGGACAGCCCAGGCAATCAGGCAGTTGGTCACATTCTGCTTCTATCATGGCCAAACTCTCTAAAAATTACTTAATTTCAGAAATCAAAATACATCTTTCATCCTTTAATTTCAGAAATCAAATACATCCTTCTTATTCAAATAAGACATTAAATTGCCACAAAGAATCAAGACTCTGTAGGGAAATGGCTTATGCTAGCTCTGGGACACAATGCACAACACAATCCTGATCCTGGAATGACTTGTGCCAGGAAGTGAGAAAGTGCTAAAAAATTAGGATGGCTTTAAAAGGATACAAAGTCAGCGTGGAGGAGTTCCCAGTGGCCAACTTTGCTAACACTGGTATCAGAGTAAATTAGCAGAGTAACGAATTGTAATTCATTGAGTAAAAGAAGAATCCATAGATACACACTGCAAGTGAACAAATGAGCAGGAACAGCTTTCTCTCAGTACAAAAGCAATTTATAAATGGAAAAGGACAGGTGGAAATAGTAATGTATCTAGTATGGTAATAATTTATTCAGGCAAGAGGTATCAATTAATACTAAACTATAGGTCATAGCTTGAGGAGTAATAGGATATTTGCAAGGCCTATGTCTTACCCTGTGAAAAAAACAGCAGTGGCATGCAAATCCACCCATGTATCTCATAGGGTGCCCTGAGAACTCTGCAACACCTCAGTAATGGTCTTGCCAAAAATGCACAACTTAATCTACTCATGAGAATAGGTCAGTATGCACTCACTGGTCTGTTCTCTTCAGAAAGGTCAGGTTGAAGGAGATTAAGGAAACCTGACAACTGAATGCAGTTGGATCTTGAAACAGAAAAGTCCTCTCTCTACAGGAGTGTTGGGACCTCAGGGAAATTGAAATGTTGATTGTGCATTGGAGAATAGTGCCAGTGCTCTGTGTTTCACGATTTCTAGTGTTATGGTTTCTTTCTAATTTGGTCTTGAGGTTTCCCTTTTGAGTGGCTGTAAGTCAAGATAGCCATGGTCACTCTCTAGAAGAGGGGCAGGTGTTGTGTCAGGTGACACACATTAGGAAGTGAAACCAAAATGCATAAAACAGAAATTTGTTACTCATCCGTCCTAGGGAGGCTGGGGGGTGGGGCAAGAGAAGAAGAGTGAACTGTAGGACTGTACCTTTTTGAGGTCCACGGGCACTATCCTTTAGGTTTTCCTTGGGAAGAGACCAATTGTGCATTGACTAAACAGGAGAAAGGATGACCTTATTTATTCGACCCCTGTTGACTATCAGGTTTATGGTGATCAGCAGCTATGGGGTATGCGTGGTTTGGGGACAGTAAGAGGACCAAGTGGGTTATATCCAAACCACCATACAGGGTGGGGAAGTTTTATGTTGGCTCAAGGTGAACGGTACGATTGTGTTTCAAGTTATTTAAATCACGCCTAAAAACGGGTGCCCAGCTGCAACTGTGTTAACCACATGGACGTCACTGGCTCACAGAACTCGCTTCACTCCCACGAAACACACCCTGAAGGACTGGGGGTCACAAGAGGAAGTAGCGGTTGGGCTGAGGCTCTCTTGAGCACCTAGCCGCGCTAGGCTAACCCAGATCCTTTTGTCGCCTCCCGCAGTTTGCCACATTTTCATCCACAGACGGCGCACGGAAGAGGAGCCACAGTGTCCAAGTTTCCATCACAAGCCGTACAATGAAGCTGTATACGCCGCCTGCTCCCTCGCCGTCCGCCTAGTTCGTCGATGGCCTGGAGCTCGAGACCCCGGCATCTTCCAGGTAGCTACAAAGATCCCGCTGACAGGTACCGTCTACTAGACGCGAGGCTCAGAGCTTCGGTCTGTGACGTCAGCGACGCAGGCCAATCACAGATGGGGACTGGGCGGGCACGGGACACTGCGCGCCTTGTAGTGGGCGCAAGGGCCGGACTGCAGCTCCCACAAGGCCCAGGCAGCTGCCGCTTCCCCGCGTTTGAGAACGGCTCCCATTAGTGTCCAAGCCAATCAGAGCAGGGATCGGTCGGGCGCGGGGCACGACGGGAAATGTAGTTGACGAGCCGCAGGACTGCAGCCCCCAGAGTGCTCCGCGCGCGACAGGGAGAAGAAGTGAGGCGGCCCGGGCGGCCGTCGGGGTTGGGCGGTGGCGGCTCAGGAAGGCCTGCTGGAGCTTCGGTGGGAGCCGGCCTCGGCGCGCAGCCACCATGTCGACGCCGTCAGAGGAGGAGGAGTACACGCGGCTGGTGATGGAGGCGCAGCCACAGTGGCTGCGCGCCGAGGTGAAGCGCCTGTCTCACGAGCTGGCCGAGACCACGCGCGAGAAGATCCAGGCAGCCGAATATGGGCTGGCGGTGCTCGAAGAGAAGCACCAGCTTAAGCTGCAGTTCGAGGAGCTGGAGGTGGATTATGAGGCCATCCGCAGCGAGATGGAGCAGCTGAAAGAGGTGAGCCGCAGCCCCGCCCTGCCGCGCGACACCGGCCCGCGACCCCTGCTGGGGCCGGGGCCTGGGCCTGTAAAGCGAAGGTCACCCTACCCCGCGGGGAGGGGCCCGCGGCTGGACGTGGGGCACTGGGGTTTGGTCTTGGCCAGCGGGCCAGTACCCCGCTGCGGCTGTGGGTTCCTGGCTCTCGGAGCCACCTCGCTGGCCAGCCTGCTTGGCGGGTCTCAGCGACCCCTTTCCAAGGGCTGATGCTCTGCGGAGGTTGTCGTTGCCAGGGCGTATCTGTGTGTGGGCGGGGCGGGGGGGGCCCAGATGCTAAAACCTGAGGACATGGACACAGGTGACCCGCTTGGAAAGACTGGGCCTGGGTCTCTGTGGGCGTTGCTCTGTCTGTCACCTTTAAGCATATCTTCCCCTCTAGGCGCAGCTGCTTTCAGGGCGTTTCATCTCATTCAGTGAAGGCCCTAAGGACTCAAAAGGGAGTGAATAGGAGCCCGAGGAAGTTGGGACTCTGGGTGCAGTGGCTGTTGTCACGGGCTGGGTTACCCCGGTGTCCCTTTGCTATCCCTGAGCTCTGTCCGTACCGTGATTGTGCTCCCACAGGCAGGGATGCTTGACTTCCCTCGCCCACTTCTGATCCTCCTCTCCCTTCCGGGTTCTCCCCCTCACTTAGACCCCTGGAGGAAGACCAGGGTCCTGTGTCCTTCCCACTGTGGGGAGAGGAGGTTAGAACCAACAGGCTGATGGCTGAGGCCATGGGCAGTCCTCCAGGAATGACTTAAATATTAGTGTTTCCCATCTACCCTGACTCCTCAGCCCTTTCGTGAAAGTTTGGGAGGGAAAATTTGCTTTCTGAGTGAATACACTCGAGTTTGGACCCAGGCCCCGCCCTTGGTTAGGGATGTGGCTATGGGCAAGGCCCCTTCCTAAGCCTTACTTAGCTTCCCCCACCCCTGCTGCAAAATAGGGGTACAGCACTGCTTGCCCACACTGTTCTGAGGATTGTGCATTTGGAAAAGCCTGGTGTGGAGTTAGACAGGTAGCCTGACAGTTTGATAATATGTCTACTTTCCCCCAGACTCTATCCCAGCCATGGGGCTCACCTCCTGGCACTTCTGCTCCCAGCCAGCATGGGCAGGTGCGGGACCTTTTGAAGCCTTGTTGTGTTTCTGGGGAGACCAGTAGGATCTCTCTCCATGATAGTAGAGAGGAGAGAATGAATTAATCCTTAAAACCTAGGCAGTACAGGTGTTGGGTTAGCACCAATAAATGACTGCCTGTCTGGACAGCTGGGCGCTGGGTCCTTGCACATAATCCTGAGGCCCTCAAGTGTGTTGTCAGCAGATATTGGCGCCTTCTCCAAGCCAGTCTCCACTGGCACTGGATCTATAAGAGGGTTGGGATGTGTGGCCATCCTGAATTGAGGTATGTGACAGAGGGGAGGTGGGGCTGTGAGAAAGTGTGGTATGTCCTTATCCCATTTCTGGTCTCCACCTCCCTCCCTCCCTCCCAGCACTATGAGCTAAAGCACCTCTTCCCTTAGCGCACCCCCTCCATGGAGGGCATGTGAACCCCCTCCTAGGCAGCCCCCACGGTCCCTTTTGTGTTACTAGCTTTTCTTCTGTAGTATTCTCTGTGAGAAGAGACCATTGATGACCTAACTTGTACCCATTTTGGAGCCTTTCAGTGGTCAGCTCTTTGCTATATGAACACAATCGTTTTTGGTATAATGAAGAGTCATGGCATAATCTTGTAGCATGAATCTGGAGGGATAGTCCCTAGCAGAATTGGGAAGAGAGTGTAACCGTTTCTGTACCTGCTGGTTAGGTGTCTCCTTGCTTAGTTTAATGTCACCTCTGGCCTCCTTCCCATCCTGGCTACATGACCTTGAGCAGATTGCTCCTCTCCCCTTTGTAAGGTGGAATAAAGTTTCTGCTTGAAGTTCCTCTGGATCTAGAGGAATGCACATCAACATTGCGCCTCATACCCATTCTAGCACCGGCTCTGGTTAGCCTGTTTAATTTTGCTCAATATCATAGTGAAAACATTAACTCTTATTTAAAAAGTCAAGATTTAAGAAGATAGTATTTGTGGATGAGCCACCTTAAGTATTTTAAGTTTATTTCTTGAACTAAAGTGGGTTTAGTTACTAACAAATACTACAAATGGAGTTGTTTGTGTTCCTAGGAGCATTTATAGATAAAAATCTCTTTGAGGGAAGGAAGCTGGATGGCGGGTCCCAGGTAAGGGCGTTTATGTCCAGAGCTGAGGGGGGTCCTTTGGTGGGTGAGTGGAGTCAAGACCTACTCTGCTGCCTTTGTCCTGCGGATGCTGTGGCACACGTGGTGGCCCAGTGGCTGATTTTGCTGGTAATTTTCTTCTCAGTTTTAATCTTTTATTAGTATATGTTTATAAAACATAATAATTACATTTCTTGTGGGGAGTTGCTACCTGTACATAATGCATCTTAATTCTTTTTTTCTTTACCTTCCCCTAACTCTCTCCATCTCTTGATCCCCTTCTCCTTTGAAAAAGATCTATCTCCCTAGTTCCTATTATCTATATTTTATTTTGCTCTTTATTTATATTTTAGGTTTCTCATATAAAAGAAACCATGTAATATTTAAGCTGTGTGTCTGATTTTTTTCATTTAACATTATGGTCTTAAGGTATATCCATTTTCCTGCAAACGACTGAAATTTATCCTTCTTTATGGCAGAGTAGTACTCTATGGCATGTAAATAACACATTTTCTTTATCCATTCATCTTGTTGATGGACATATAGGCTGTTTCCAAACTTTAGCTGTTAAGAATTATGTTGCTGGGCCGGGGATTTAGCTCAGTGGTTCTGGTGCCTGCCACACAAGCACAAGGTCCTGAGTTCGAACCCCAGTACCAAAAAAAAAAAAAAAGAATTGTGTTGCTATTTGCTAATAATCTTTTGAGCCTAACTTATCAAGGGCCACAACTGTCCCAAGTCACTCTATTTCCTCTCCTTCAGCATGATAATGGGAGAGAATTTTATGAACTTTGGTCATCCACATAGTGTTTGTGGTCCCAAATGACCATGAGACATCCTTGTTCTGTGTCTTCAGCTGCAGCTTCCTGGAGACAGGTGTGCTGGGCTGGCAGGGCGAGGAAGGTACTGTTGGTACATTGGCTGAGTCTGGGTGCCTTATGTTTCTCATCAGAGAGGGGACTATGAGTGGGGAGGTCCATGAACAGTCTTGGCTCCACCTGGGCTTGGGCTGCAGGGTATGTCTGAACGCCCTCACTGCTTGCTGTACTGCCTTGGGTGGTGCTGAGCTCTGGGGTGTCACCATAGTAGTTTGAGTGGTGCATGTGGGTGGACTTGGGCATCAGCCGGGCATGTCACACAGCAAGTGCTTTGTCAGCTTCTCACCCACCTTGCATAGGCCTGGATCTCCTCATTGTACCTGCAGCTCCTCCCTGCAAGTGCCCCCTGTCTTTGTCCTGGCTCAGTCTTGACTGGCTCCTGTTGCCTCCCCCTGAGGGCCACTACATGTGTCTTGCCCTGCTAGTTCATGGGACCACGCTGCTTCTCATGGTGTTCCTGGAAGTCCAGCCCACCTTTCAAGCTTTGACATTTCTTTCTGGAAAGCTTCCCTGGCTGCTGCCTTCTGGACTTGCCCTTGCTGTTCCCAGCACTCGGTTCTCTGGAGGAGGAAGGGGTAGTAGGGGGACTTAAAGGAGCATCCTTATAGCCTCTATCAAGTTACTAGAAGTGAAGCCCAACCTCCTAGAGCAATGGCGGTGAACCTATGGCACGGCACACAGCAGGCTGTTTCTATCATTGAAAGCACTGTCCTAGCGTGTTTGCTTCTGGAGCAGGAAAAGTCCTGATTTTAATTAAGGCAAGTAGATTCTTCTGCTCCTCTAATCCCCACTGAGACCATCCTTGCATCGATTTCTTCAGCAGAGGTCTATTGGGGGCTTGGAGGCTCTGGGAAAACTAAGGATGTTTCTGAGGGTCAGGTGGTAGGTAGTATGGATATGTCTTTGTGAGAAAGCCTGAATTGAGGTGGAAGCTGGGTCCTGTAAGTCCTTGAGGCACTGAAAGTAGCCCTCTTCTCACAGTCCAATAGTCAGGAAGAGGTAGCTATAGGTAATGGGTGTGCGATTCCACTCTTGTCACTGACTGGTGGGTGACTTCTTTCCTGCTGGCCCCCTTTCCAACTACCAAATGTGGAGTGGGGGTCATGAAGGAATTTTAAAGGGCCCTTCTCTTTTAAAACTGTCTGAAAGTCCCACATCAAGTCCTGTTGCTGTTTGCTGCAGAGCCTAGGGACTAGGCCTGGTGGAGAATCTGCCCTAGGCATGTGGATGGCTGTTCCAGGTTAGCCTTGCCAACATATTGAGGCATGTGGCATTGGCTACCTCCCGCTGGACATGTGGCTGGCACAGCTATGATGGAGCAGGCCCATCTTTGAGGATGCCAAACACACTTTGAGGCTTAGCAGGTGGGGCCAGAGAAAAAGCCAGGAGTCCGTTGGCCCTGGGGAGCCAGGCATTGCCTGGGTAGGAGAGGAAACTAACTGCCTGTGGTGGGGGCTAGCCCTGAGGTTTCTACCCTCTGTGGTGACAGGCAAAGTTTGGACCCTACTTGGGCCCTCAGGGACTGTGTGCCCCTAGATGAGCCACTTTGCCTGGCTGGGTCACAATTGGTTAATACTGATGCCTGTCACAGCAGCCTGAACACTTGGGTGGTCTCTGTCCTTCTGTCTTAGTTACTTTTCTGGTTGCTGAGACAAAATACCCAACACCCAAAGTTAAAGGAGGAAAGGTTTATTTTGGCTCACAGTTTATAGAGGTTTCAGTCCATAATCGGCTGGCTGCAAGGCAGGGTGGCATGGCAGAGGGGCATCACAGAGGAGGGAGGAGGCAGCAGAAGACAAGCAGCAGCAGCAATAAGCAACAAATGACAAGTGATCACACTAGCCCTCTTTCTGTCCCTTATATCTTATCCAGGCTACCCACCCTTAGGGTGAGTAGCACTCACACCCTTAACACTTGATCTTAGCCAAAAGGCGAGAAGTGATGAGCCTTCACACCCTTAATCCTAGCGTCACACTGAATCAATCCCAGCATCACATCCTTGATCCTAGCAGCACACACTCTAGATCCAGCCATCTCTGAAAAGCCCCATGTATGACCTCATGAGGCTTTGGGGAGACATCTAGACACAAACCATAGCACCTTCTCTTGGATTTGAGCATCCAGGGCCCTGTAAGAGCCCTGGCCCAGGTTCATGGGGGATTCCTCCTGGGCCCCTGTCACTCAGGAACCCAGTTTCCTTTGAGAGCAGAAGCCAGTTTTGTCCTTGTCAGTTTGGGGCCGTACCCCAGCAGTCAGACGTGTATCTCCATGGACCAGGTGACAGGCTCTTATGCACACAGGGGTAAAGAAAGATTTGGTGTCTTCTTAGACAGTGAGCAAGGAGTTGGAGGTGGTGGCAGCCTGAACAGGACTGTACAGGCTCTGACAGATGAAGTGTTGACCCTGGACCCCATGTTGTCCAGTGGTCAGAGGGTGGCCCCTTGAGCCAAGCAGGAAAGGGCAGTGTGGCTGCCCAGCTTCCACCTCAGGATCAAGTCCCACCATCTTATGCCAGGCAAGCTCAGCCAATGGAGATGGGCAGAGAGAAGGGGGTTAAGGGGCAGGGCAGGTACCCCTTGCCCTGCTCAGGTGGATGATGGCATGAAGAAGGACTGGTGACTGGCTTTGTTTTTAGAAGTTACTGTGTTTTAAAAATTGTTTTAGGAACCTCAGAAAGTAAAGAGGACCAGTGCAGTGTGTCTGTGGGACCTGTGTAGACAATGGATGATACATGTGGCAGCATTGGGCATTTGTCCTTGTCGATTTCTTCTTCCCGTGAGTGGGCCAGATCCAGACACTGATTATACAGGGGAAATACTTAGTGCATTTATCACAATTTTTTAAGAAAGAGATATAGAGGGGTTGGGGATTTAGCTCAGTAGCAGAGCACTTGCCTAGCATGCAGAAGGCCCTGGGTTTAGTGTCCCATAGTGGGCTGGCCTGGGCTGGGGGTGGGGGATGATGAATATTTGAAGACAGCTTTTTGCATGGTTCCCTCCTAAAGACTTGTACTAATTTTTTAAAGCCACCTTCCCTGTTGGAAGTTTTTAACATAGCAAAAGTAGAGAAAGGGACATGGTGAGCCCACCTGTGCTTCTGCCGCTTCTGCCTGCGCCTACAGTTTGTAGCTGTGGCCAGTCTTGCTTTTGTACCTTAGTTAATCTTGTGTGGCTACTTTTAAAAGTACTTCAGTTCCGCTGAGAAAAGGATTATTTTCTTACAAAACAACCACATTTGATTTTTTTTACACCTAAAACCTAACTAATTTCTTAATGTGTTGTCTGCTGTCCAGACAGCATTTGGATTTCCCCAATTTGGCTCATAAATTTTGTTGTATGGTTGCTTTGTTTCTGTCAGGAGCCAGATAGGGTCTATTTGTTGCCTTTGGGTAGATGGAGCCACATGGGGTCTCTACCCTACAAGTGGGGACTCTGCAGTCAGAGTGAGAACTGCTGCCCATGCTCTCATGATTGTAGCCCTGACTTGGGTGCTCTTGACTTGACTTGTGATCTGAGTTGTCCCTCCCCTCTTGGCCTCTCTCTTTGTTTTAGGCCAGCACATACCTGATGCCCTTGCACTTGGGCCAGCTTCTCCTTCTGTGATGGTGGCAGTGTCTAGTAGCCTAGGATGCAGTTCCCCTGCATGCACATGCTTCTTCCTGCCGGGCGTCCCTGGTCACTTTGTTCTGTCCTACCTCTGTACACCCTGTGCCTCTTGGCAGTGCCTTCACAAGGCAGATGCATGGGCCCAGGCTAGTTAATGACCAGTATGTCCTTCAGCTTAAGGGGCTGGTTTTTGGGTGTGCTAAAAATGTGACCTAGGATAGTAGTATCTCACCATGCTCACTAATGGGGGCCAGTTTTATTTCTTTTGTGAAACAGTTCTACTGTCATGCCTTTTATATCAAAGCAGATTTGGAGTGGGGTGTGGTGGCACACGCCTATAATCCCAGCACTTGGGAGGCTGAGACTGGAGGATCACCATGAATTCAGGCCAACCTGAACTACATAGTGAGACCCTGCCTCCAAAAAAAAAAAACAGATTTGGAATGGGGTTATAGCTCAGTGATAGAGCCCTTGCTTAGCTGCATTTAGCACTGCAAAAAAGAAAGAAAATAAGAATTTGTTCCAGAGTCATTGATATATGAGGGAACAACTTGCGTATAATGAGAATTTGCATTTACCTGTTTCTAGTTCCTTTTTTTTTTTGTTATCAGGGATTGAACTTGGGACCTTGCGCTTGCCTTGCAGTGCAGGCAGTGGAACCACTGAGCTAAATCCCCGGCCCTCTAGTTCCACTCTTAATGAACACAGAGCCCTGCACCCAGCTGACCTGAGCCGTGTAGAAAGAAATGCACAGGACATGTACACCCATATCTAGTAGTACACTCCCTATCCCATTTCAGAAAGCTGCTCTTCCACCACCTCACAGCAGCTCCAGAGCTACCAGCCCATGACACCACATCCACTAGCAATCCTCAGTGCCTTGTTAAAATAAAGTGTCAATGTATTGTAGCATTTGTGTGTTTGTAACTCATTTAACATGTGTCAAATTGTGCTGTCTTTTGATCATTAATTGTAAAAAAGAAATAGCCTTAGAACAGTTTTAAATTTACAGAAAAAATCGTAGGGAGTACAGAGAGTTCCTACATCCCCCACATCCAGTTGCCCCTGTTATTAACATCATGCATTAGTGTGGTACGCTTTTTACAATGATGAACCGGTATCAAGGCATTGTCATTTAAGCCCATGCTAGATCTAGATTGCCTTGGTGTTTACCTATTGTCCTTTTCCTGACCCAGCATCCCATCTAGGATATCACATTACGTTTAGTCATTATGTCTCCTCAGGCTCCTTTTGGCTGTGACAGTTTCTCAGCCTTTCCTTGTCTTTGATGACCTTGACAGTTTTATGGAAGATTGGCCAGGTGTTCTGTTGAATGTCCCTCATTTAGCATTTGTCTGATGTTTTTCTCCTGACTAGACTAGAATTGTAGGCTTGAGGGAATACAATGATGGAAGTAAAGGGCCTGTCTCATCACAAATCACCTATCATGGTTCCTGTTGACCTTGATCTCGTGACTGAGCTAGTGTTTGTCAGGTTTCTCCTGTCTAAAGTGATTCTTTTCCCTTCTTTCCACTCTGTACTCTTTATTTATTTCTTTATTTGGTATTAGGGATTGAACTCAGCACCTTGCACTTGTGAGGCGGGTGGCCGCACCACTGAGCTAAATCTCCAGCCCCCATTCTGTACTCTTTGGAAGGAAGTCACTGTGCAAATTGTTTGAAGTTTTTCTATATGAGAGACTTATTCCACTTACCCTCCCTTCCTTTATTTTATCAGTATAGACTCATGAAAATTTTATACATTGGGTTATAGTCCAATACTGCTTTGTTTCGTTGCTCAAATTGTTCTAGCTTTGGCTGTCAAGAGCTCTTTCTATGTCCTTGTGACATACTCCATCGTTACTTTTTGCTTTCCTTCTTTAAAGGGCCTTTTTAACTTTCTGACACTATAAGATGTTTTGAGCTCATCTCATGTATTTCCTGCCCCTGTCTTAGAATCAGCTATTCTTTCCAAGAAGCTCTGGGTCTTTTAATTGGGAAAGGTATTAGAAACCATTATCTTGTTGCTAGGTGTGCTCATTGCTACTGGTGTGTCTTTAGATTCTGGGCCCTTCCAGCCACAGAGTAAATATGCCTGTGTCCACTCATAACTATAAACATTTCTTTAACCATCTCTATATATGTTGAGTTAAACATGAATTCATACTGCTGTATCCAGCTCTAATCCATTACCATTTGGATCAGTCCCATTACCTCCTCTTGCTTATTTGTGACCTCCTGTCCCAATAGTGAGACACCTAACTCCTACCATCCACCATGCCATAATGTAATCATCCATTTCAATTCACATATACAACAGTGTCCTAATTGTTAACCTGTACCCTAATGGGCTATATTACCAGCCAGAGTAGTTTCTTTTGCCTTTAGTTTTATAGACTTTTTCCTCAAAGTTGCTTAAATCACCTCATTATTCTCCTACTTCTTTCAGTGAGGCTGTTTAATTAATCTGTAATATAGTTTGATTATTTTGCCATGTTCTGCATTCCATCTTAGGATCCCCTGGTCTCTGAAATGATTTTTTAAAAATTCACATACATTAAGATTCACTTTTTGTGGTTTTGACTAATGTGTAGTGTCATTTTATCATAGGATCGTAATTTAATACCATTCCAGTATCAGTTATTTTATTGCCTTAAAAAAATCTATTTAAACCCTATTTCCCATGAGCCCTTGCCAGCCGCTGATCTCTATAGTTTTTGTTTTTTTCCAGAATATGACATAATAAGAATTACAGATTTAAGATTCATCTGTGTCTTTTCATGGCTTGGTAGGGTTTTTTGTTTGTTTTTAGTTTTGCCGTTATTGTTGTTGTTGTTGTTGTTGTTGTTGTTGTTGTTGTTGTTGTTTTGAGATAGGGTCTCAAAACAGACTGGCTCAGACTGGCTTTGAACTCTGGACAATCTGTCTGCCTCTGCCTCCTGAGTACTGGTATGACAGATAGGCACCACGACGCCCAGCATAGTTTTGCATTTTTTTATGAGTTTGTGGTCCACTTTGAATTAATTTTTGTGAAAAATATGAAGGCTGTGTCTAGATGATTATTTCATGTGGGTGTCCAGTTGATCCAGCACCGTTAATCGAAAAGACTTTTCTTCATTAGATTGCCTTTGTTCCTTTGTCAAAGATCAGTTGACAGTATTTGTGTACTTCTATTTCTGGGCTCCTTGTTCTAGTCCATTGAGTTCTGTGATTCTTTTGCCAATACCCTGCTGTTTGCATGACAATGTGTATTTTTCTGTTAGGCTTCTATCTTTCTTTAGGTGTCACTGATGAAATTAGGTCCCTCACTCATCTTTCCCTGAACCCCTGCAATTTTGTACAGAGCAGTGAGTTTTAGAAATACATTTCATAGGAGCCAGAGCCTGAGCCTGTCTCTCTGCTTTCCTGACTGGGTTTTGCCAAAGGTCCAGGTCTTCAGCCTCAGACTAGCTAGGTTGCCCTTGGTCAGTGTCAGTCATTGATAGTACTTTTTTGTTTTAAGCTTGAGAAAAGGTAATAGAATTTACACATGAATTTTTTTTTTTCACTCACTAGAGTTGGTTAGATTTTTCATAAACATGAGCATGGCATTTCTCTTCTTCCAGTACATCCCTGTGCTTTTGCTTCTAAGTCTGTCCACTGAACAAGTTTCTATGTTATTTTCTTCTGTCTGGGTCAGCTCAAGGTTAGACTCACTCCTATAAACCAGCCTGATGATGGAGCCAGGTAGGGGAGGGATGTAGAGTCAGCTGACAGTCAGTCTGGGTTTGAATTCCATTTGTGGATTTATGGTCACTTGGGTGGTGCGTGACATTCCAGGCCAGGCCATATCGAGTCTCCTGTAGGGTAGTTTCCTGTCCTTATCTGAGTCTCCCTGCACAGGCACATGGCTGCTGTCCCCCACTCGTTCTCTCTACCCACTCTTGAAATGTGCTCTTTTCCCATCATGGAATCCTCATTTCCCACTGTGGACTCCTCCCTGTCTACACTGGCTGGAGTCTGAAACACTATCCTGTTATCAGGACCAATGAGAGAGTTAGGCTCAGGGGACAGTCTTGCATTTTTTGTTTTTCTGTTGCATTTTCTGTTGCTGTGACAATACTTGAGATGAGGTAACTTATAAAGGAAATGGTATATTTTGGCTCATGGTTCTGGAACCTAGAAAATCCAGGAGCATGGGAGCAGCACTTGCTTGGCTTCTGGTGAGGGCCTCATGCTGCTTCAACTCATGGATGAAAACAGAAGAGCAAGCAAATACATACAGAAGAGAAAGGGTGCTAAACCCCCACAAGAAGGGCATTCATCTGTTCATAAGGGCTCCACTCCCATGACCCAGACATCGCCAGCTTTCTCCTACCTCCCAATACTGCCACATTGAGGAACTAAGCCTCAGTATGAGTTGTGGTGGGGACAAACTATTCAAGCTATAGCAGACTGCTCAGGGCAGTCTCTGCAAGAGGATGTCCAAGATGACTTCTGTGAGGGTGATATTGATTGACAGCACAGAAGGAAGGAAAGGTTTCCCCTAGGTGACCTGTCAAGGGCAGGCCTCAAGGCATGAGGGGACAGACTCAGGGCTGGGAGACCAGACACCTGAACTTGCTCTGCCTCTTAGGACACACCAAGTCCCAGTATCTCTTGGCCAAACCCTGGGGGTTCTTAACTTCAGAGTATGCAAGCTGCTTGTGGCTGGACCCTTAGGGGACTTGGCTTGAATGTGCACCCAGGTTGCCTTTCACTGACTACTGCAACCCTGGCTTAGAGGCTGTCTCTCATCAGGTTCTTGGGGTGTGTCAGGAGATTCTGAAGGCACGAATAGCTGGCCCACACCCTTCCAGAACTTAGGGGCAATGGAGCATTGGTGTTAACTCATCCTGTGACTATCTCACCTCAGGCTCCTCTTATTACAGTCCCATGATGGAGCTTGTGAAGAAGTAGCATACGTTTGAGGTTCTGCCACTTGCCAGCTGTGTGCCTTGCTGATGTCCCTTCCTAAGATGCCTTAATGAGGTGAAGAAATGTGATGAGGGTTAGAGAAAAGTGAGAATAAAATCTGGCTGCTGCCACGCTTTCCTGTGGTTTCCAGGCTGACCTGGGCTGCTCTGCCTGCTGAGCAGTCTTCTCTGGCTGGGAGCAGATGTGAGCTGGATAGCTGCCTGCCAGGGCCCCTGGGATACCTCTCCTGCCCTGACCACAGGCTGTTGAATGGAGGTTTGTGTTGGGGCAGCCAGCTGATGTGGAAGATGAGGGCTGGCCTCCCAACCCCAGGACTGGGTTCTCTGTGCTTGGCTGGTGGAGGCAGGGTCTCTGGGGACTCAGCTGGCCAGAAGCTTGTCTGCTGACACTCAGGCAATTAGGGTATAATCTTCTCTAAATGGCCCCCAATTCCGGCTAAATCCCTTCTGCCCAGGGATGAATCCCTGGTTTTCTAAAAGCAGCTTAGCATTTGGACACTGCCCAGGGCAGCTGGAATTCTCAGTTGGCAGTGGGACGGCTACTGCAGGCTGACATGAGCTTTACAGACGTGGGGCTGTGGGTAGGCAGGAGCAGGCCACAGCCACCACAGCCCCATGCTGTTCTCTGTGCAGGTGTCTTTCAGCCCCTTGCTCCTAACGATCCCACAGTCACAAGTGTAAGGCTCCTAGGAGAAAGGGAGCCGTGCAGTGGGAAGGGAGAGCTGGCTGTCTCAGCCTCTTGCCATGGAAGGAACAGATGAGAGTTCAGAGGGGCCTGGCTAGGATGGGTCTGAGGCATGCGGTTGATAGACAAGTGAGCACTGCTGGACAGCAGGTGTGGGCAGAGGTAGGTGGGCACCGTGCCCGCCTGGCCTCTAATCCCCAGAGGCCCTCTCCCTCTCTCACGGGATGTTGCAGCCTTCCTAGGCTGCTGCTTGCCTGGGCTTGGCCGTCTTCCCTGCCCACCTGCCAGATGAAGCTGTACTTCCTTAGGGGTCAGCTTGAACTTCGGTCCCCTCCCCAGGATCCTCGCCCCTCTTTGGACACCCCTTGCTTTGGGAATCACTGTGTTGCCAAAAAAAAAGAGAGTTTTTGAAGTGAGGAGCCCTGTGGTGCCACTCAGATAAATTATCAGAGCTCACTGAGCCGTAGTTTCCTTACCTGTGAAATGAGAGTGGTAGCAGGTTCTACTTCAGGGTGGCAGTGAGGATCAGGTGAGACTCCTTTCCCTTCCTGAGGTTCCCTGGAGCCCATGTTGTCTGTTGGAACTCTGCGTCTGCTTGGAAAGTGCCCTTTGAATGAAGGGAGGAGAGAGAGTTGGTCCAGGAAGTCCTTCCGGTAGCTCCCTCTCCCCACAACTGGTTGAGGTGGAAAGAGCTGGCTAGCTGAGGGGTTAGTGAGGTAAGGTCTCCTGTGAAATGCCTCTCAGGTTCATTTGGGTGAGTTGGCAGGTCCATGTATCCAAATCTGCCTGCGCAAACGATCACCTGGGACTCTCAGCATTCCAAAGCCCTGGCCACACCCAGGCCAATTAAATCAATCTCAAGAGTGTTTATCCTTCTGAAATAATCTTGTGGGAAGACAAATGTGGGAACTACCTGTGTAGTTTACTCTGTAAACTATTTCCAACCCAGTACTTCCAGAGCTCCCTATTCCCTAGCCTCACCCATTTCCATGCTGTATTCCAGCACTGCAGCATCTGTCCATCTACTGGACCTGCTGTCCCCATCTGCCCACCTCCCAGCTGTGTCATCACATCTGTCCTCCCTTCATCCCATAGGTTCGTGCTGAGTGCCTGCCACTTGTTGAGGGTGGGGTCATTCTCCATACCTGCACCTGCTTAAGAGAAGAGGTTTAGGGTTAGTGCCAGTCAATGCCTCCAGAACATGCCTGGCCCCTCGCATGGAAAACGCACTGTCCCACCCTGTCTTGAATTATGTACATGTGTCTGAATGGCTCCCTCTGCCTCTGGCTTGAAGCAGGCTGCAGGCTGACAGTGGTGTTGACCTGGGGAGGATTCTGCTGTTCTGGGGGAGCTACTGGACTCTTCCTCCCTCCCTAGTGGGTCCAGCCTTCCCTGAAGACCCTGGGGCTTACCCCATGCCCTGAACTGTATTCGGGAACTGTCCGCACGCAGGGCTCCTGTGATAGACTTAGAGGACTGGAGCCTGCCAGGGCATTGGGAATGGGCACCATCGTGCATACCCACTTCCTAGACTTTAGCAGGGTCTGATGCAAAGTGCTTTTCCACAGTGCTGCTTGACTTCCCACACTGGGCCAAGACACTGTGGCCACTGTGGCAGGGTGGACGGTGCTTAGTTCATCTGAATCACTGGAAACACCCTGGCTCCAAGTCGTGGCCTGATTGGGACCTAGCGGGGAAGTTGCAGAGTCCTATCTAGTTCTCCATGAGTTCTTTCTTTGTGTGGGAGCTTGGTGAGCTAGACCCCACCACCCATCATTAGAATTAGGGTGGTTTGGGCCGGGGATTTAGCTCAGTGGTTTCGCTGCCTGTTGCACAAGCGCAAGGACCTGAGTTCGATCCCCAGCACCAAAAAAAAAGAATTAGCGTGGTTCATTGTGAGATAGAACTGAGCCCTGTTATAGGTCAGGTTGTAGGTAGAATTTGTCCATAGTAAGGTGCAGTACATTTACTCAAGTGGCTGCCCTTTGGTTGAAGGTTACCTGAAGTCCTTGGCCTGCCTGTTTACCACCCAGAACCTGTCTGCTCAGCTCAGTGATCTGAGGGCTGTTTGGGATGCAGCTTTTCTCAGCCATCATCGTTGTGCATGTTAGGAGTTAATTTTCTCACTGCTGAGTAGCAGCCTGTGTGAACTGTGCACCAGGCTTGGTGCGGACATGTGCTTCCATCTGGATCAAGCAATAGGCAGGCCTCCAGTACTGTCCTCCCTCCCTTTCAGAGCCCTCCAGGCAGAGATCACTCTGTGAGGGTTTCTAGTGGTGCTCTATGGCTGTTCTGTGCATGTGTTTATGGGGTGACTTGGAGCATATGGCCATGGATAAACTTGCAGTCCATTTCTTGTCACCATTTCATGACCCACACCCTATGTTCCAGTATCAGGTTTTTACTGAAGTGCCTTTAGGGAAATCTGATCTTTCATCATGTCTCTGATACCATCCTTTTTTTTTTCTTGATACCATCCATTTTATCAGTAATGGGTAATTGAAGTCCCCGGAATATATCCAGACTGGGGTATATTTAGTTTGGAGTTTTATTAACCTTTTCACCTATAGTTACATGTAGTGGACTGCACAGACTTTAAGTGCGTGTGTGTATGCTGGCAGATATGTGTACCTTCCCTGGAGCCCATTAGTGTTTCTCTTCCCTTTCTTCTTTTTCCCGAGGGATGATAATGGCTCTTTGCTCTGGTGATTTGCATTTGGATAACATTTCAGATGTTGGGTCCCTAGTTTGCTTAGGGATTTAAAAAAAAAAAAAGGTTGAATCTATTTCAGTATTTGGTTTTAGGGATCATTTTGTTTCTCTTTCTATTGAAATATAATTGTCTTTCTACTTTAAGTTCTATACATAATAATTTTGTCAATTATTATTTTGTACTAGGTTTCTTATTAAAATGAGCTTTATTGGAGTGTGAGATACAGAGGATGTGAGGGCGATCTGGCTGTGACATCTGTTACCCTCATTGATCGCCAGCATTGATTTAGCTGGTCTGGCTGGCTAGGTGGGTGTCCCTTCCTCCCTCACTGCTCTATGTACATCCCTCCCAAAGCTGCACACCATCAGTTGAAGAGGATGACCACCCCCAATAGAGGAGGACCGTTTCTTCGCTCAGGGTTATACAAGTAGCTATGCTCTCCTGCTAGAACGTCCAAACAAGCTCTCAAGATGAATACAGAAACTACACAGATCATAATTGCACAGCTTGATGATTTATCAAGTGAATGCACTCACATAGTTACCAACAGATGGAGAAGTCATGTGTTGTCAGCCTCCCAGGGCTAATTCCTGGGTCTTCTTGAGGCTTCTGACACCATAGATTAATCCTGCCCACTTTTAATTTCCTACACATAGAGCCACATAGTTCTGTTTGTGTGTTCACTCAGTATTACTTTGTGAGACTGATCCTCACTGTGGCCTATACTTGCAGGTTGTTGGCACTCTTTGCTGTGTGGGGTTTGTTGTGTTGATCCACCCCACCTTCCTCACCCACCACCAGGTAGATAGCATTCTTGTTGTTTTTGTGTTCAACATGGATTGACCCATGAGCCCCTCCCTTTCGGAAGGAAAGGTCTGTTATGCATTCTTTGAGTGGATGTGGTAGTGGATAAGGATACTTTGGAGTTGGACCTGGCTTTGAGTCCTGCTCTGCCACACAGCACCTGGATTGCCTCCTGGACATGTGTTTCCTGCATTGGCCTCATTCTCTTGTGACGGGCCTACCACTGCTGGTTTTGCTGAGAGATAAACTGTGGGAACTGTATAGTCATATAGTTGGTAAGGGTTCAGTTCCCTAATTTTTTGTTTTGTTGGGTTTTTTTGGTACCGAGGCTCGAACTCAGGACCTTGCACTTGCAAGGCAGGCGATGGAACCACTGAGCTAAATCCCCTGGCCCCAATTCCCTAGTTTTAAGCGTGTGAACTTTGTACATCTCTGAAGACAATCATTAGGTTAAGAAGTGTACTAACATACTTGCTTTGTTTCTCTCTCTCTCTCTCTTTTTTTTTCTGGGTTTTTGTTGTGTTACTTCCCTTTTGTGAAACTTTTGCCTTCCTACTTTCTTCAGTTTCTGAAATCCCAGAGTCAGAGGTGCTGTTTCTTTTTTTAATCATTAATATTTATTTTTAGTACAGTATCCCTCCCCCAGCACAGTACTGCTTGGCAGTGATTCCCAGGTTTTGATATGATGTTTCCATTTTTTGTTTACTCAGTTTCCTGTTGTTTTGTTCTGTACACTGTCACTGATACAAACATTATTTAACAGATCATTTTTAAATTTTCTTATGTTTGGGTGCATGCTAAGACAGTTTTCTGTAGTGTTTTTTAGAACAGTTTTAGATTTACAGAAAACTTGTAAAATACTGTATCATGTTCTCCCATTGCGCACAAACTTGAAAGTGGCATTTCTTCCTTTTTAAGATTACTCTGATGTCATTACACATCCTTTGTGATATCATCATTCCTTGTGTCCTTATGAAAAAGGTCTTTCTTAGAAAGAAGGTTGTGTCCTCAGTTGTGCTGTTGAGATCATGCCAGTCTTTTGTGTTTATGCCTGTCCTGATTGCTTGCCACTTGCCACTGCAGAGATCATAGTGTCAGCTATCAGTTGAGTGTTCTTTTGCTCATTTTGAATAGAAATCACCAGTCAGTAAAGTGCAACTCCCTTAGTGCTCTGGGTTTTCAGTGCCAGTAGCTCTCTGTTTTTAGTGTTGCAGATCTTGGTGGTTCCTAGCCACCCCTGTTAGCTCCTCAGCAGCCAAGACTCATAGTCCCCTTGGCAACTTTGTGGAGCTCTTCCAGCAGCCTCTGCTGCCTCTCTGGGGCTCTCCATAGGTCACTATAGATTTGTTGGTCTCTGCTAGTCACTGCCACTGGTCTCCACTGGTTTCTACCTCTGGTTGCTATCGACTTCTGTCAGTTGCTACAGGCTCTACCACAGTCTGTGGAACTCTTTAGGGTTAATGGCCTCTACTGTTACAGGCTGTTTTTACTGATAGCTATATAGCCTACTGTACCCAAGATAAGAATCATGAATAGGCAGTAGGACCATGCAGTAAGGCGTTTTTGGGTCCTGGGCTGCGTCACAGAGCGTTAGTGCACAGCAGGGAGTCACCCTTGACTGTGCGGAAGCACTGCTTGTATAGAGGAGCAGCAGACCATGCATGTGCAGTTTTGTACACGCAGACCTATTTGAGGGCTTTTATAGTATGACAAAGAGGGAGAGTCATCAGGAGAGGCCACAGGGTAGAGCCATCTGAGTTAGGTCCATGTTTCCAGCCAGCTGCAGCCAAGGCAAAAATCTCCGGAAGCTGCCTCAGGGTATCTAGGATAGTTTCGACTGTGCTGGTGACAGCTCTGCTGAACTTCAGGAAAAGTGGCTGCTTGATTGACAGCTCCTGTGTGTCCACAAAAATGGCAGGACTGAAGTCACAACTGCTGCTGGTTTTGAGGAAACTCTAGGAGTGCCAGCGGTGGTGATCATGGCCCATTGGGGTTTGGTGACTTCTATGATATCAGCAATAGGTCCTAATCCCTCCCCAGTCTTTACCCTGTCAGGTGCAGTTTCTCAGCTGCTCCTCAGAGGTGACAGCACCACCTGGAGTGGCCCATAGCAGGAAAGGGGCATCACAGCTGTTAGCCAAGCCACCGTTCCTATCAGCAGGGAGACCACCAAAATAACCCCAGAGGTAGTGAAGACCCTGGGGTAGTTGCTGGCGGCTGCTCTTGAAGAGGCCAGGGGGAGTGATGGGGTGGGGCAGGACGGCTGTCATTTGGACCCTGTCCTCTTCAGGCTGCAGCTGGGAAAAGCGGAAGGGTTGGGCCTCATTTCTTTTCTATCTCACCAGATCTCTTGCTCTTTGTTTAGTTGCTAGTTTATGATAGATTTAATCAACCTTTGATGGTGAATTTAATCTCTTAATGCTATAAGTTCTTTATTTCAATAATAGTATTGAGCTTATATTTATATTAGCTTAATAGTCCGGAGCCCCATCTAAGGTTTAATAAGGCTTAATATTTAATTTAATAAAGTTTAATGCCATTTGGTGTCCTGAGGAATCCTGGTTATGCATGACTCTGTGAAAATAGCCACAAAAAACTACCCAGAGTGGAGCAAGGTTTATAAACATGTCAGTGGTGGCTCTCATGCCCTCACATCCCACCAGCTACCTCAGATCCTTTCCAGGCCTCAGAGAGGTCAGGTTCTACTTTGACATCAAGCCATTTGGCTTGTGTATGCTCTGTGTGTCTGTGGGGGGAGTCCTTTCAGTCGAAAGGCATTTATTGAACTGCTGTGTCCTGGGGGACATGACAAGGTCTGCTGTCCCCACACCACTAGTGCCTGCCAGAGGCCAGGTACATAGTAATTGCTGATAAATGTTGCTGTTTATGCTAGGTTATAAAGGTTGAGGGCATGGAGATGCCCGCCCCTGGGGTTTTCTAATAAGCAGCCCCAGAGGTTTTAGGAGCAGATGAGGGTCACACATTTCCATTGCTCCCCAACCCTGACTAGGAGCTGAGCAGTATCTCTGCCTCAGCAGGTTGGGGGAAGGCTCTGCCGAGGCAGACTTGCCAGGGTGGGCAGCTGGTGCAACTCAGGGATTCCTGGGATTCCTAGACCTAGCCATTCTGGGAACTGAGCCCACCCTAAAGCAGGCATGGTAACCCTTCAGGAACAAGTGTGAGACCTACTATCTATGGGTAAGCAGTGCTAGATCAACCTAGACAAAGGAGTGGAAGATCCCAGCTTTGTTGTAGAAACTGCTTCCTGGAACCAGCCTTATTACCTCATTGGAATGCTTAAACCTGGCTGCCCTGGCTTGGCAAGTGCTGTGCCTGGTGCAGATGCCCAAACTGGTTTAGGTAGAAAGAATTCCCTGGGACAGCCCTGCCTGGAGGCCTGTTCCCTGCCCTGCTGGCATGGGCCTTCTCCCAGGAGTCAAGCCCCTTTGGAGAGTAGGGGTGGGGAAGTTGTGATCAGTGTCTAGTATACACTTTTTCCTAGGCTCTACGGAAGTTTGTTCAGAATCAAGGGTCAGCTTCTGCAGCTGGGATGGATGACAAGCTGTCATTGTGGAAATGCCCACGCTATTCCCAGGTATTCTCATAGTAAAGAGGGTGAGGTGGCTTTTTTGTGTGTAGATAAGGAGTCTGTTTCAGTAGGCATTCTTGGAACCAGGCAACCCTTCTGACTCTCTAGAGCAGAGACCTCTCCCATGTGGAGACGAACAATGGGAACATATAGAGACTCTGGCACATGGCCTTGTGGGGGATCAGCAAGGACTGGGCAGCTATAGAGCAGGAGGAAAGAGGAGGCTATTCATCAAGTCCTGCCACTTCTCATAAGCAGGCTGATTGTGAGTAACCCTGACCTATTGTCTATGCTTTCTCCACACAGGCCTGGGCTTCCACACACCCAACCTTGGGAGCTCAGCATTCAGCTCAGTTTACAGACAGGCCCAGCAGAGAGTTCTCACCTGGAGTCCTGGCTGGCCAGTGGCTGAGCCAGGATGTGGAGCCAGTCAGCCCTGCTTCAGGTGTATGCATACCAGTTTTCTCTCCTGCTCTGCAGCTGGGAAGTATTCAGAGAAGTGATGGATGGGGGCTGGGGATTTAGCTTAGTGGTTCCTGCCTCAAAAGCGCAAGGTCCAGAGGTCAATCCCTGGTACCAAAGCAAAACACAAAAAAAGAAGTAATGGTGCCTCTTGCATGGCAGTTGGCAAGGCTGAGAGTCTTGTGTACCCAAAGAGGTGAGGGAGGGGATTCTTGTCTGAGGGCTCAGAGGCCCTGGTGTGAGGACTCAGATCTCCCACCACCTTGTTCTGCCTCTATCCTGTGCCTACCCTGTTCCCTCTACCTGGGGCACCTCATCATCCTCTCAGCTGCCATGGTTTCCTCCTCTGCACCAGGCACAAGGTCAGGGATGCGCCCCTTCTAGCATACACTTAGAGATTTTCTACAATGAGCCATAGAAAGTAACACTCAAAGAGGTGTTCCAGGCTTGTGGGGGCAACCAGGTGGCAACAGGGAGCTTTGCAGACACTCAGGTCATGAGAGGATAAGAACTGTTGCCTAGACTAGTCTTAGCAAACCACAGCCTTGTGGGGCAGCCTGATTTTGCAAATAAAATTTTATTGGCACACAACTATTACATTGTCAACAATGTCCCAAGATCAAACTGCAGGAGGCATCCTGGCATTAGTCTCAAAGCCAGTAAAATCCTGCTTTTAAACTGCAGGAAGCACTTGCCAGTCTTTATCTTTTGTCCTGCTTCTGTTTCTGGTTCTTGGCCTCTGCTCAGGGTGGTGGGGGCCTGAGCAAGTTTCTGGTCTGGACTGAGGCCTGGGTGTTAGGCAGTTCACCTTAGAACCACTCAGCTTCCTTTGTGGTGCCCCCACCCTGGGGTCCCAAGGGTGGGGGTCTTAACATTTTGACCATGCTGACATTGGTCTAGTGAGGAGAACCTGCCAGGCTCAGGAGGTGTTGGCTCGCTCTGGGCCTTTGGGAAGGCAGAGGAGAATAGGGAATGAGTGATTTCCTGAACTTGTGCTGTATTTTAAGGCTCCTGTTGTTAGAGGTGGGTAGGGCTGATGGGGTGGGAGGCTATACAGGCTCTGGTAAGTGATTTGTAAACTAAACAAGCTTAAATTGGAGCCATATTAACCCAGGTTCAGATGAAGAAATTGAGGCACACTGACACCGTGATCAGTGCCCACCATAGCCATCTGTACCGTTGTAGCTTATTTCACCGGTAAACCAACCGAGGCAGCAGTTGATGGCAGCTCTGCTTTCCTAAGATGGGGGAGGTGGGCGTGGGTGAGTATGTGCTCCCACATGTACCCAGAGCCTCCCCCTCTTCTCTCTTCCCTCCCCGTGCTGTATGTCCCCTGGGAGTTAGGGGCGAGGACACTGGATTCATCTTTTAGGTGTGACCCCGATTCCCTGTCCTATCAGCACCGCCCCCACCATGACACTGCGCTATCCCACACTGCAGCCAGACTTTGTACCCTTACTTCGCAAGGTGATGAGCCTCAGTTTCTCACTGTGCAAAATGAGTACATACATGTGCAGGGTCTTCCCATGGAGCCATGGAACTGTCTTGCACACAGGGTGTGCCCAGTGCACAGCAGCTGCAGTCACGTGATGGTTTACACAGGTCACAGGTGGTGCTATCTTTGAGGGATGTGGTTACCCAGACAATATATGAATGCTTCAGACAAGGCCTTAGGGTGAGCAAGGAGGGGCCAGCCAGAGCCTGCACCCCCTCCCTCAGAGACCCACTGCCGTCTTTCCCCATGGGGCTCTTGCAGTGAGACCAAGGGTGTGAGTGAGGAGGGATGGAGTGACTCCAGACCTAGTGTGCTGTGTGCCAGGTATCCATACTTGTCACTCTTTCTACCCTGCTCCACAGATGAGGCAGGGAGGTCACAGAAAAAAAAGAGCTTGCAGAGAGCAGATGCTCCTTTCATGGCCTCTAGCCTGTCTCTCACTGTCTCTGCCCATCCTGACTCCCCCTATAGCCTTCCTGGGGTCTAGTTTTAGCCACTCTTCCTGCCCAAGCCCTCTCCATAATCTTCAAACCCTCACCCCCCCCAACCCGCCCCCATCTTCCACTACCCTCTGAGTGGCTCCTGATGTTTCAGAGTCCCCAGGACCTCCTTCTCCCATATCATTATTCATGTTACAGCCATTGTGATTTCTCCTCCTTGCCTGTCCACCCCCCCCCCGCCCCGCCCATTTAATAGGCCCAGCCTGGGTTCTGTAGCCTGTCCTGAGGCCATGTCTCTAAGGGAGGACCCAGCCACCTTAGCCCTGTCTGGCCCTGGCTCATCATAGGCACACATGATTGCTCCATGTCTACATGGGTGTGGTTGACCATGAGGCCAGTGTCCCAGGGGACTCTGTGTTGGCCAGGAGCAAGTATGGGCTAGGAGTGGGGACACCATCTTCCTAAAG
The DNA here is from genome assembly GCF_000247695.1 of Heterocephalus glaber. The sequence goes on from NW_004624868.1 coordinate 3,621,257, forward strand.
GCGCCTGGCTGGCAGTGACCTCATCCCTGGACTCTCCCAGCTGTGTTGGATCTTGCTGAGACTGGGCAGCTTCAGAGCCTGTTTCCAGAACTACTTTTGCTGCAGCCAGGTGTGGTGGTGCAGACCTGTCTGTAATCCCAGCACATGGGAGGCTGAGACAGGAAGATTGCTGCAAGTTTGAGGCCAGGCTGGCCTACAGAGTGAGTTTAAAGCCAGCCTGCACAATATAGTGAGACCTTATCTCAAAAAAACCAAACCAGAACAATACAAAATAACCTCTGCTGGCCCAGCCCCTGGGATACATCACCAAGGCACTTCCTCCTCCTCACACCCCAGAGGAGCATTGTCCTGTGCTTCAGGAGAGCAGGGAGCTTAGGCCTTGTCCTCCTTGTCCCCCTTCTTTCATATAGCAGCTGGGCAAGTTTGTGGGCATGATAGATGGAGGCTCCATCTGGGACCCCCTTCTCATCCTGAATCTAGAAAGCTACTGCTCAGTGCACCACCTGGGAGGTCCATGGTGAAGCAGAAAAAGTTGCAAGGACAGCAAGCCCACAGCTGGCGACCCCCTGCCCCACAGGCCAGACAGGAATCCCCGCCCTGAGGCCCTGAGCACCTCTTCGGGAGGGGAGGGACTAGAAGGAAGGAACAACCGTGGGATAGGAGGAAGTAGTGAGGCCAGATGTCTTGGGGAGGGATTTTGAGATAGAATGTAGCTCACTGGCACTGAACCTGCCTAGCAAGCATAAGGTCCTGAGTTGGATCCCTGGTACTGTCCCCCCACCCCCAAAAAAAGTATGTAGGGTAAGGTGGAGGGTGTTTCGATCAGAAGAAATTTAGGCAGGTGGCCCAAATGACTGCCTCTCCCTCCTTGACACTCAGCCTGCTGGCAGGTAAGCTGGAGACAGTGGCCACAGCAAGGGGCTCCCCAGGGTCACGTGTTATGAGTTGGGGATGTGATACTTCAGAAACATCTAAGTCCTTTTCTTCTTCTCCCTCTCCCTCTCCTTTCTTTCTCCTTCTCCTCTTCCTCCTCCTTCTCCGTCTCCTTCTCCCTCTCCCTCTCCCTCTCCTTCTCCTCCCTCTCCCTCTCCCTCTCCTTTCTTTCTCCTTCTCCTCTTCCTCCTCCTTCTCCGTCTCCTTCTCCCTCTCCCTCTCCCTCTCCTTCTCCTCCCTCTCCCTCTCCCTCTCCTTCTCCCTCTCCCTCTCCCTCTCCCTCCCCCTCCCCCTCCTTTGTCCTTCTTCCTTCTTCCCTCTTTCTTCTTTCTTCTTTTTTTTTTTGGTACAGGAATTAAACTCAGGACCTTGCACTTGCCAGGCAGGCACAGCACCATTGAGCTACATCTCCAGCCCCTAAGTTGTTTTCTTAAGCAGCTTTGTTGAGATAATTCTGATGTAGTAAACTACATAAATTTTAAATATTCACTGTAAGTTTTCATATAGGTATATGCACATGAGACAGTCAGTATAACCAAGATAATGAACCTGTTCCTGAATTTCCATACTTTTCTCATCCCTATTTGTAATCCCCTCATCCCCTACCTCCAGGGGACCACAGCTTAGAATAGTTTGTATTTCCTGGAGTTTTATAGAAATGAAATTACATAGTATGTACCTTTCTTTGGTCTGGCTTTCCACTAATGTAATTTTTAGAAATACCTGTGTTAACATATGTACTAATGGTTGATTTTCTTTTTATGACTAATTTTCCACCATATGGTCATACTGTACTTTGTAAAAAGTCTTTTTCACTGGTAGTTATTTAGCCATATTGGCAGTTACAGATACATTTTTGTGCAAGACTTTGTATGGACATACACTTTTATTTTTCTTGAGTAAGCATGTACCTAGGAGTGGACACCTATGCCATATATTAGATATGGTTGGCCCTTTATGCACTCAGGTTCCACATCTTGGGATTCAAGTAACAAGGATTTGAAAATATTTGGGAAAAAATTTGCAGAAAGTTTTTTTTTCCCCTGTGGTTATTCTCTAAACAATGCAGTATAATTATTATTTTCATAGATTTTACATTGTAATAGACATTAGAAATCATCTAGAGATATTTAATATCAAACATTCTAATAGATATGTTCAGGTATCTCATTGTAGTTGTAATTTGTGTTTCCCCAGTGACTAAAGATGTTAAGCATCTTTTCATGTGATTCTTTCCCCCTACACCTATATTTTTAGGGAAATTATTTGTTCAGTTCTTTTGCCTATTTTTATTAGGTTTTTCTTATTGAATATTGAAATTTTTTTTTTTTTTTTTGGTACCGGGGATCAAACTCAGGACCTTGCGCTTTGCGAGGCAGAACCACCAAGCTAAATCCCCGGCCCTACTGAAAATTCTTTATGTATTCTGGATACAAGTTCTTCATCATATATATGATTTGTGAAGTTTCTCTCCAAGTCTGATTTGTCTTTTCACTCTCAGCATGGCTATCAAACACATAAGTACTGGTTTTGAAGCCCGGTTTACCAACTTAGGTATCATATCCAGGGTCACAAACCTTCTCTTTTTGTGTTTTCCTCTGGAAGTTTTATGCTTTTAATATTTCAGGCTAGGATCCATTTTGAGTTGTTTTTTCATATATAGTATGAGGTACAGTTTTTGTTTGCTTGTTTGTTGTTTGTGGTAGAGTCTTGCTGTGTTGCTCAGGCTGGTCTCAAACTCATGCATTCAGTTGATCTCCTACCTCAGCCTCCCGAGGAGCTGGGAGTACAGGTGTGTGCCACCATGCTGGCTTCTGGAGTTCATTTTTTAATATATGGATGTTCATTTATTTCAGCACAGTTTGTTAAAAGATCATTCTTTTCCCAACAAATTGCTTTTGTCAAATCAGTTGACCATGTTTGTGGGTCTGTTTCTTTATTCTCTATTCTGTTCAGCAGATCGGTTTGTCTGTCTGACCTCCCCTCTTTTGGTAGTGCTGGCGAGCATATAACCCTTGCACATTGTCTCTCAAATTTAAGCATAAGCATTTAGTATTTTTATGCTATCATAAATAGCCCTTTAAAATGCTTTCTGAAGCAAACTCAATTTTTGTATATTGATCTTACATCTTGCAAACCAGACTCACTATTACTTCTAGTAGCTTTTTTGTAGATTCCTTTAGGTTTTCTACATAGACTGTCATACAATATATGGATAAAGATATTTTTGTTGCTTCCTTTCAAATCTGGTGCCTTTGTTTTTGTTGTTGTTTGTTTTTTTCCTTCATTGCACTGCAGGCTGGGAATTCCAGTATTGTAGTGTTGAACAAAAGTGGTCAGATTCAGTTTTTTTCACTACGTAATGTTAGTCTTAAGTTTTTAGAAGATGCCCTTTATGAAGTTGAGGGAGTTCCCTTCTGTTTTACTGACTATTTATCAGAGGTGGGTGTTCACTTTTGTCAAGTGCTTTTCCTGTGTCTTTTGAGGTAGTCATGTGATTTTTCTTTTTTGTCTGTAAATATACTGCATTTTAGTAATTTTTCTAATTTAACCCAACTGAATGAGTTCCACTTTATTGTGATACGTTAGCCTTTTGTATGTTGGTAAATTCTATTTTTATGAAGACTTTTTTGTGTGCCTTTCATGAGGAATATTGGCCTGTAGTTTCTATTTTGTGCCGTCTCTGGTTTTGGTTACAGAATAATAATGGCCTCATAAAATTAATGGAAAGTATTCCCCTCTTTTCAGTTTTCTGAGTTTGTGTAGAATTGGACTTATATTTCTTCCTTAAGTGTTTGGTGTTATTTACCAGTGAATCCATCTGGATTCAGAGTATTCTTTGTAGGAAAGTTTTAAGCTATTTGTATAATTGCTTTAAAAGATACAAGACTATTTAGATTATCTATTTCTTCTTGAGTGGGCTTTGGTAGTTTGTATCTTTTAGGGGATTTTTTAAAATTTCATCTAATTTGTCAAATTTGGCATAGAACAACTCGTGATATTCCCTTAGTAGCTCCAGAATCTATAATGCTACCACCTCTCATTCTTGATAATGGTAATTTATGTGCCCCCCTCTCCCCAGATAGTCTAGCTAGAGGTTTATCAGTTTAATTGAGTTTAAATAACTTGCTTTTGGGGTTTTTTTAATTGCTTTTTATTGAGGAAAAAATACACAGCACATAAATCAGAAGTGTAGATTTTCATAAGCCAAACATATCCATGTTACGAGACCCCCAGATCAAGAATCAGGACTGCGTAACCCTTGGAATCCTCCTCTAGTACACCCCAGGCATTGACCTCCCTGTCCCAAGGCTCACTACTACTACTGCTACTTCTAGTGCTGCTGCTGCTACTACTACTAGTATTTCTTCTTCTTCTTATCCTCTTCCTCTTCCTCCTCCTTTTTTTTTTGGTACCAGAAATTGAACTCGGGACCTTGCGCTTGCGGAACCACTGAGCTAAATCCCCAGGCACCCCCTCCCACCGCCTTTTTTTTTAATGGTACTCAGGATTGAAACTAGAGCCTATACACTGACAAAATCTCCAGCTCTTTTTTTTTTTTTTTTAATTTTTTTACTTTGAGACAAGGTCTTAGCTAGAAGTCACTTATGTTGTTCTGGTTGGGCTCAAACTTTCAGTCCCCAGGCCATGCCCATGTGTGGCACTATGCCGGGCCCAAGGGTCACTTCTAACAGTGCTGACTTCTAACAGCATGAATTAGCTTTACTTATTCTTGAGACTTTATAGATAAGTGGAATCTATGCACTCTTCTTTCTGCCATTTTTACTTGTTATGCAAGATTCATCTATTTTCTGTATAAGGACACTTTATTCATCTTTCATTTCTGTGTAATTTGCTGTTGTGTAAATATATTACAACAAATTGATATTCTTTTGTCAACAGATACTTGGGAACTAACATTCTTATAAAAAATGCCTTTCTCTGTACCCATGTGGCATCCTCCCCAGTGTATGCCTAGAAGTGGCAGCGCTGGGTCAGAGAACAGATACATACTTAGTTTCAGTAGATACTGATTTCCTAAGGGGTTGTACCAACTGCATCCCACACTAGAGTAGGAGGGATGCTGAGGTTTTAGGTAAGGAGCGACAGGCTGTATCCTAGCACTCCATTGGTGCTACCAGCTATCTGTTGACCAACCAAGGGAACATGTGAAAATGCACAGCCCATGCTGCAGGGAAGACAGTTCTTCTGCCTAGGACTGGCTGAGCTCTCCTCATGGCACTCAGCTGATGCCAACCTGGGCCTAGAGTACCCAAGCTCATTCATAAAAGATGGAAACCGAAGTTGCTGATTGGACTGGTGTTTTTTTCTAAAGTAGATATTTAGTGTTATAAGTATCCAACATACCTGCTTATTGACATGCCATAAATTCTCATGTGCCTTTCATTTAGTTAAAATACTTTAATTGACACATAGGTTATTTAGTTGCCAAATATTTGGGGATTTTATAGAGATTTTTCTTTTAATTTGAGTATTCACTTGTCCTAATGTCATTTGTTGAAAAACTATTCTTTTACCATTGATTTATTTTTGGGCTCTATTCTGTTCTGGTGGTGTCTGTGTCTTATCTTGATGACATTATCACATTGTTTTGATCATGGTAGCTTCATACTGCATTTTGAAACCTGAAATTGTGAACTCACCCACTTTGTTTACCCTTTTTCAATGTTTTTTTTTTAGCTGTTCTAGGACCTTTGCAAGTCCTTGTGAATTTGAAAGTGGGCTTTTCCATTTCTGTGAAGAAAGGCTTTGCAATTTTAATAAGGATTGCATTGAATCTCAGTTATCTTTTAAAGAGACTTAATGAGAAAAAGAGATATTTTTGAGTGTTTACCCAGAGTGAGCCATTTCTGGTGCTTTTCATTCTTACAGATTTGGATTTCCATGTGGTACAATTTTGCTTCTGTGTCAAAGAGTTTTTTACTTAACTTAAAATGCAGGGCTGCTGTTGATTAATTCTGTCAACTTTCGATTGTTTTAAATCCTTACCCACCTTGCAAAGTTTTCTCTGGGGTTGGTGTTCTAGTTAACAGTTAATAAGAAGAGCTGTTTTATTTTGAAGATGTTGCCCCTGTCTTCTGGTGTGATGGAAGTGCTAGAGTCCTTGTCCTTGCTCCTCTGTAAGTCAGGCGTTATTTTTCCTCTGGTTGATTTTAGTATTTTCATCAGATCACTGGTTTCAAATAATTTTGTTATATCTTTTTTTTTGTTTTTGGTACCGGGGATCGAACTCAGGTCCTTGCGCTTGTGAGGCAGGCGACGGAACCACTGGCCTAAATCCCCGGCCCGATTTTGCTATATCTTAATATAGCTGTCTTCATATTTCTTATGCTTGGGGTTGACAAGCTGCTAACATTTTATAGGTATGTAATTTTCATCAAATTTGGTCTTTTAAAGCTATTTTTCTTCAAATATTTTTCTGTTCTCTTACCCTCTTCTGAAGGTACTTCAGTTAGTAGGATCCTTGACATTGTCCCACACTTCACTGATACTCTGTCTATTTCATTTTGGGTAGTTTGCTATTTCCAATTTGACTAATCTCTTCTGCACAAGGTACCTGCTGTTAATGCCTGCTTTTCCCTTCTACAAGTTCCACGTAGGTCTTTCGTATCTTCAGTGTACTCAGGATGCTCATTCTGTCCTCTGCGCTCAACTGGTGGGATTCATTTCTGGTAGCTGACATCTCAGGTGTCTGCTCCTCTGAAACTGTATCAGAGCTGAGTGCTGTCCATTGATCTTTCCCTCCTAGGAGTAGTTCCCTGGAATATAGCCTGTTGGTAGATAGATGTTTTTGTTTTCCTGTGTGTGCTTGAGCTTTGTTCTGGGATGTAGTGACTTAGAAACAGATTGGTCCTTTCAGGGTTTGTTCTCTACACTTTGCTCTGCCATAACAGCATTTTTTTTTCTTTTTTCTTTTTTCTTTTTTTGGCTTTTTTGAGACAGGGTCTCACTATGTAGTCCAGGCTGGCCTTGAACTCACTATGTAGCCCAGGCTGGCCTGGAAACTCATGGCAATCCTCCTGCCTCAGCCTCCCGAGTGCTGGGATTGCAGGCAAGCACCACCACACTGGCAAGAACAGCCTTTAATCCAGGCTGATTTTGCCAGTCCCTAGGAGTGCTCCATTTGCCTCCTCTGAGTTAGGAGAGCTCCATGTGGCTACTGGGAATGGGCGCTGATTTCAGCTATGAGTGGTGGAATCATTCCTGTGCCCCTCTCTATAGTCCTTTCTCATGGCTTCCTCAGCCCTGCATTGACCACCCACAGTGAAGATTTGTCCAGTCTTCAGGCTGGCCGGCCTTTTCTTCCTGCCCACTTTCTTCCAGCTCCTCCCCAGGTCTGCCACTTCCCTGCCACCACCCCTCAGTTCCCCTTTCTGTGGTGGGACTGGGGATTTTCTTTTGGAGGGTTGAGAGCCATCCTGGGGCTCCCCTCATCCCATCTCATTACCTGGTGCTAGTGACTTAAAAACTGCATATTCATTCATATTCTTCCTATCACTTCCAGGTTTTAAAAGTTTTTCACATAGAAGGTGGTCCCTGAGACTCTCTCTTCTCAGCTGGAGCATGTATTTTGTTGTGTTTGAAAAGCTCCTGGGGGAACTTGAAAGCTCCAGACTGGGAGCTTATGGGGAGAAGGAGATTTGGGGCCAGATCAGCTGGCCTGGAGTCTCTATCAGTGTTTAGCCATTGCGCCTTGAGAAAGCTTCTGAGTAGATGTCTGCATTCCCAACTCCAAGTTCATGGGTGTATCCTGAGCCGCCACAGGTACTGGACTTTTCAGTCAGAACTACCTGTGTGTTGGGAAACCCTGCTGCCCTGGCACTGCTCCATGCTGACCTGCAGCCCACAGCTAGCACCACCTGATCCAGGACTTGGGGCCAGGAACCCAGGTTGGCGGCAGCCCCATGTCTGGTTTCCCTTCATGTGTCCTCTTGGGGCAGCCACATGGGTCAGGTGCTGTGTGGACATAGCAATCTATGATTTGGTGCTTTCCTGGGACTAGGATGGAAGAAAAGAGAACAGAAATCACAAAGCGGAGCTGCTTCAAAACAGAGCAGTGCTGTGTCCCTGAACTGGGGGCAGATAAGCAAGACCCAGTCTTCTGCAGAGAGCCTGGGTGATGCAGATGTGCATGAGACACAATCCTAGTGCCCACCCTGGTCATCCTACTGGGCTGTGTTGTCCTGTGGGCCCATTCCAGGGCCTCCCTGCAGCACCATGGGACACATGCCATGGGACATGCCTTTGGTTACATGTGTGCTCTTGCAGGCGGGATCCTCTTCCTCATGGTGCTGTGAGTTGAGCTGTCTTCCCCGGGTCCCCTGTAGGCCCCATGGGACCCACCACTCAGACCAGATCTCGATCCATTTCTCCAAGTCCTCTGTCAGGAAGGAAATGAGCCTCTCTGTTCTGATTTGTTGATATTAGGAACATTTTAACTCAATTGCTTCCTTCATTCTCCCAGTTGCTTTTTGTGGATTGAATTCCTAGACTTAAGTATGATTTGTTAAGTAGTAAAGGAGAAAAAAATTTTCGTTTTTCTCTCATAAAACCAAAACAACCCATATATTTTCTTGCTCTTCAGAAGCCCCTCTTGCTCTTGCTTCCTGTCCTAAGCCAGAAGTCCAGTAAAGAGGCAGGAGCAGGGAAGGTGCCTGCCGAGGGCTTGGCCCTTCACAGGGACACAGAATGGGTGGTCAGGCTGACAGGGTCCTGAGGCATGTGTGCCACACAGCTGCTGACCTCACGGTGTGGGGAGACATGTGTGTCCTAGCCGAGGCTAGCACCCTTTGCCAGTCAGTCTCACTTGTAGGATCTTTTGTCTGAGCCCCAGGATTCTGTCCCCTTGCTCCTCCTCAGTCTGGGACATGCTGGTATACTCACCTTTGGGCCTGCATACACTGTGCTAGCCTCTCTAGCTGGTTTGTGCTGTGCCACAGTCCTTGGGGTCTGGAGCTCTGACTAAGCAGGCCAGGTTTCTCCTAGAACAAGTGAGGGACAGGTCAGAATCAAGTACCTGGATGGGAGACTCCCCTGACTCTTGTATGTGGTGGTTGGCTCCTCCTTGAGCCTTGGGTTTTCCTGTCTGAAGCAGAGAAGAGTGTGGGGCTATGTGGGCTGCTCTGAGGTTGTTCCTCCGTGGCTCAGCCAGACTCACATGTCTTAGACCTCGGCTGGTACCCTGAAGCTTCCTTGCTGGCCACTAGGTTGAGGCCTGGTGCTTGGTCCTGCACAGATGGTGTTTCTGCCACACCTGTCCACCTGGCACCCTGTCCTCAACACTGAGTCCTGCTCAACACAGACTTCCTAAGACCTGGGTTATCTTTATTACACACATGCGTGCCGTAGACACTCCTCCCAGGTCCAGGTTCTCCACTCTCACTGCAGCGTGAGCCTTGCTTTTAGCCCACATCTCCATTCCTCCGAGGCCCCAGGATACCCATTTTGTGACTGTCTTGTCTCCTGATGCAGGCATTCGGACAGGCACATACAAACCACAAGAAGGTAGCCGCGGATGGTGAGAGCCGGGAAGAAAGCCTGATCCAGGAGTCGGCCTCCAAGGAGCAGTACTATGTGCGAAAGGTGCTGGAGCTGCAGACAGAACTGAAGCAGCTACGCAACGTCCTCACCAACACACAGTCAGAGAATGAGCGCCTCACATCAGTGGCCCAAGAGTTGAAGGAGGTGAGTGGTTTGTGGAGGTGGGGTGTGGCACTGTGACAGTGGCACTATGTGGTAGATGTACCAATGCCATATGCTTCTGAACCATTTGCCTGTAAGCTGGGCATGGTAGCACATCCCTGTAATCTCAGTACTTGGGAGGCTGAGGCAGGAGGATTGCTGCAGGTTCAAGGCTAGCTTGGGCTACATAGTAAGTTTAAGACCAGTCTGGACTATATAGCAAGACTGTGTCTCAAAAAAAAAAAAGGAAGCAGAGGCTATAGCTTCATTCAGGCTGTGTCTGTGATCTCCTGTATTGTTCAAAAATGAACACACAAGCACTGCTTCATCTGGGCAGTTCCTGTGTCACAGGTGATGTTCCCATGAACCAGCCCAGACCAGGAAAGTGATCAGCATTTCAAGGACTTAGGTGTGGTGCCTATGTCTACCTATCACTGGACACCTCCTTGTCTGGGGAACTCTTCATCTTGCTGAGGCTTGGCTGTGCCAGGCTGTCAGGGCGAGTCCTGCGGGCCTTGGTCAGGGCCTAAAGCAGGCATGGTCCAGCTTGTGGTTGGAGGGCCATGGCTATGGGCAAGAGAGAGAAGCCAATGCCTTCTAAGGAAGAGTGAGGCCCTGTCATCAAGACGGGTGAGCTGGCCTCCAGGGACAACAGATAGACTTGGATGTCCCCTCATGAGCTGTAGTCCTGGCTGTGATCCACCTGGCCATGATCTTGGGGATTGGCCTCCAGTTTCTCGTGGGGGCATAGGTTGGTGCTGGCTTTGCCTCTCTTTGGTTGAGCCTTGAGGCCTGGGCAAGGCTTTGTCTTGAGTTCTAGCCTCAGTTTCCCCCATTTATATATCCATAGTCTCCAAAGGCCCTTGTAGGAAATACCTACCTGGGACTCCATCAATCCACACCCTCCAAGTACCTCTGGGCCCCTGCTCTAGCCACAGGAGCTCTACCCTCTGCGATAAATGTTATCATAAAGAAGTCAGCAGAGCAACAGCCCTGAGGGTGTTTGGTAATCAGGGCCCCACAGGGCTGGCAGCTGTTGGCCTAGCATTCCAGGACCAGGTGGCCAGCCATAGTCGGGAGTGGTTGCCCCCCCCACCCCCCGACTTGAGGGCTCCCTGGGCTTGAGAGGAGCTTGGCTTGGAGCTGGGGGCTAGCCCTCAGACCCTAGAGCAGTGGTGGTGAGCCTATGGCACGTGTGGTATTTGCTTTTCTTTTAAGATCTAAGATGTTAATGTATGAGTTGTTTTTTCTAAACTAAAACAGTATTCAGGTTTAATTGCAGTATTGGAACTTTGTGATAAATAAGTGGGTTTGGGGTTGCAGTTTATATACTCATCTCTAAAAGGTTCACCATCACTGCCCTAGAGCCGTAATGCCTGATCCCATTTTCTTCTATAAGTATTGCTCTGGTGAGGGTAGGAGGAAAGGCACTGAGGGGGAGAAGAAGCTCCTCCTGCCTTGGCTACCACCCAGCTGTCTGGCCTCCCTTTTCCTGAAAAGCCAGTGCAAGCATTCACTTCCACTCCATGTATTCTGCCCCTTTCCCGGGCAGCTGATTGACCCTGCTGGGCCGGAAATGAGCTCAGTGAGTGAAAGACTGGTGGGGAGAGATTCCTGCTGTTCCTGTTTGTGCTTCAGGAGGAAATCCTGACTCTCCATATATACCCCTGCAATTCTCTTTTTCTCCTAAGGGAGACTCACACACCAGTGGCACCCTGCCCCATAATACCACTTACTGCTTTCCCTCCACTGCTGTAGAGCCTTAGGAACCCCACAGGGACCTGGCTGGGATGGAAGCTCTGTTGCCAGTGGCACTTCTCTTAGCACCTGTCCCAGCCGTAGCCAGCTCCTGTGTCTGCTGCTGTTGCTTCCTGGTCTGCGCTACTGTGCTGATCTCTGTAGTCACTAGTATGGTTGTCCCCCACTGGCCAAGGCTTATTACCCCTTGGGTTGTAGAGGATCTCTGTGTCTCCTACCCACTGGTCTGCTGGCATTCAGCATCTGGCAGTGAGCTGTCCCCTTTGACTCACTACCCGTGTGCTGACAGCCCTCACCTTTTTTTTTTTTAAACAAATAATATAATTTTTATTGGTACATTTTACATATACATAATTATAACATTCATCATAGGGAAATTGTACCTGTGCATGATATATCTTCCTTTTCTTTTTTCCCCATTCCCCTCCCTACTTCCCCTCCTTATTCATTCTTACTGTTACATTCATTGTATAGCATAATTTTTATATCTATCCTATATTGATTATGTTTAATTTTAGTATCAGTGTAAACAGTGTTATACATATTCTATGCAAAACACTCCCTGAGATACCTACCTAAGAAACAAATTGCTGGGTAGTATTTTTAACTTCACTAAATAATATTAGTGTTCTCCAAAGTGGTTGTTCTAGGTTACAAAGTATATGAAAGCTGTAGCAATTCCATACCCTTTTAAAAAAAATTTTTTTTATTTTATTGGTACATTTTAGGTATACAATATAATGACATTCATCATTGGAAATTTGCACCTTTACATAGTCTCTCTTGG
>NW_004624868.1:3634831-3645081 GCF_000247695.1 Heterocephalus glaber
GGTTGTGATACCCCCTGCTATGTCTCTGTTACCTAGAATTGCTTTTGGTATTCTGAGTCAAGATTTTTTTTTTTTGGTACCAGGGATTGAACTTGGGGCCTTGCACTTTCAAGGCAGGCAGTGGTACCACTAAGCTAAATTCCCGGCTACAGCCCTCATCTTTTTCCACCCCTGGGACTACTGGTCTAAGTATCTGCCCCATTCTACCCCCCCCCCGCCAATAACATGAGAACACATGAAAGTTTATAGTTCCAAACATACTTGGCCTCTGTCAAATGATTTTGACTGTCTGAGCCTAGTCATCATGATGATGGTTCCAGTGTTCTGCCATACATGAGGAAACTGAGGCTGGTGAGAGTAGAAGAGCCCTGGGGTCCTGACCCTTGAACTTTCTGCTGTGTGCAGGACCTGTGGTGGACATCTGGGCAGCTTCTGTCCTTTTGGCATTCTCTTTTTGGAGTCTGGTGCCCTGGTACGTGGGTGGCCATACTATGGAATGGCCTGGACAGGAACCTGGTGGGGATGTGGCCCCATTTTCCAGAACCTGAGCCCCCCTTGACTCCGCAAAGGGTTGGGTAGGGTAGGAGGCTGTCCTACGCTATTGAGGCAGAGACAGATAGCATGGATAGATCAAATTAGGAGCTCTGAGGTAGGTAGCAAAGAGGGCAGCCAGTCCCCGTGCACCCTGGCTCCTTGCTAGGATAGGACCCTGGTGGTCAGCTCTAAGCTGTGTGCCCACTTCCTACATGTGGGCTGTTCATCTGCACAGTGCCAAGCTTGTTCTCTGCACTCTCTTGGGCTCATGTCAAACAAGCTCACCTGGGTGGAGGTGCTTACCTAAGGGAAAACCAAACCCTCAGTGACCAGTCCCAGCCTGTCTAAGCTCAGAAGTTGGGCGGGTGCTGGGCAGAGGCCCATGTAGTAGGCCAACCAGCTTCACTGCCACGATGTGGTTTGGGACAGAAGCACAGTTGCTGTGGAATGAAAGTGCAGGTGTTTGGGTCCTGCATTGTCAGCAGAGATGGTGCCCTCACCTGCCACGTGGCATTGCCAGGCTAGCATGTGACTTTATATGCCTCTTTGTTCTTGTGTCTTACCATACCAGGACTGCATGGGCCCAGACACTTTACCAACAGAAGTTCTGTCATGACTGACACCCTGGATTCTGCCCTTGGGAATAGTGCAGGGACAGGTTTCCTTGTACACCTTGCCAGGCCCAGGATGCCAAGGGTGCCAAGAGCTCAAACAGATGGCATGAGCACTGCCCTAGGATTGCAGCACTCTCTAGGTGTCGGGGTTGGGGGGAGAGCTAGTGCTTCAGGCCTCTGACGCTTCTCTTACCATTGTCTGGAGGCCTCCTAGTCCACCTACAGAGCTGAGGGAGCTGATGGGACTCAGACCTTGCCTTCAGCTTCCACTCTACCAAGGAGCAGGCAGGTGGCCTCATGGAGTCATGGCACATGTTTGAGCACCAAGCACTTTTGAGTTAGCAAAGAAAGGGCAATAATTGGAGAACATTTCTGACAGAGAGGATCCTGAGGGCCTAGGCACTGTACTCCAGACTCTCAAGCAGGGGCCTGCAGTCCTTCCCTGTGGTGGCTGTGCTGGGGCTGTTTCCTTCCCTCCATTCCAGCTCATGTCTTATTACCCTCTCCCTTCACGAGGGGCTTTGCTGGCCTGTGGCCTCGCCTCCTCCTTATGTAGATCCTGTTTCTTCTGGTGTCCAGAAGGTCATGAAGAGTTTACACCAAGAAACCTCTTGTCATTTGCATGGATCATTTAATAAGAGAGCTCTGTCTGTTTGCCATCGATTTTAAATACCATCTTTGTTCCCAGTGGTAAGCACGTGTCGGTAGTAGTGCTTGCTCTATGAGTATTTTCCCTTTTCTGTTCACGATTGTTTGTGGCCCTGTTTCATTTTACGATCCAGTTACTGTTTTGTGTGTACCTACATGTTATCTTGGAGTCTTGTCTATCAGATGAACTCACAAATATTGATCAAGAACCACAGCGATGGTGCTAATGAGGACAGAGCTGAGGCCCAGAGGGTGAACAGGGCTTCTAGCCAACGGCTCTGGAGCAAGGGTGGTTGGTGCTTGCCTGGAGAGGCCACTTGGGCGTTGGGAACAGGAGTTAGGAAGGGAACAGAGTGCAGGGAGTGGGCAGAAGATTTATTCAGGGAACAGTTTTGTCCCCTGGGCCATGTCTGGAAACATCTTCACTTGTTAGCAGTGTGAAGGGTGCTGCCATCTTGTGGGCAGCGATCAGCCTCCACCACAGAAAATGATCTGGCCTTGAATATCTATCTAGCCTTGAATATCTTGAGGCCGAGGTGAAAGTGCCCAGGTCCACAGACAAGAGCAGGTTGAGAATTCCTGCAGTCTGAATTGTATTGCATTCACCCAAGCCTGTGCTAGCCTTTCCCAGTGATCAGCTCTTTGACTCTTCACAGGCAACTCAGAGGCAGGAATTAGTTTTTAATAGCTTTCTTTAGATAGTTCACACCCCATACAACTCACTTAATGTGTGCAATTCTAGCATGTTCACAGGTGTGCACTATCATACAGGTTTGTTTGTTTTTGTTTTTGTTTTGCGATATTGGGGCTGAGACCCAGGGCCTGGAGCATGTTAGGCAAGCGTTGTACACCCCCAACCCACAACATCAGTTTTTGAACACATCACTCCAAAAAGAAACCCTGTACATAGTTAATCCCATCCCTCACTGATCTGCTTTCTTCTCTATGGATTTGCCTATTCTGGGCATCTCATGTAAATGGAATCCTACAATGCATAACTTCTTGTGACTGGCTTCTTTCACTCAGCAGCATGTCATTAGCGTTCATTCATATTATAGCAAGTGTCAGGACATCATTCTTTATTATGGCTGAAATAAATTCCATGATCCAGATAGGTCACATTTTCTTTATCCATTCACTTGTCAGTGAATGCTTGGATTGCTTCCACCTTTTGGGCATTGTAGGTAAACAGTGCTGCTGGGAACATTCATGTACAGGATCTTGTGGAGAAGTGTGTTCATTTCTTTGGGGTAGATACTCTGTTTCAGCTGCCCACCAGCAGGGTAACCCCATCTTACAGATGGAGATGCCAAGGGTCAGGGCAGGGTAAATTACCTGCCGTGGGTTCCAAAGCTGAGAAGAGAGGGCTGAAGGGATCTGACTGGGCTATCTGCTGTTCCCTACACACCACACTGCCCTGGCTCCTTCTCTGCTCCAGGCAGCCACACTGGTGCCCAGAGGCCTGGATCCTAAGTCCTGTCTGTGTGCAATGCCCTCCTCTTGCCACTTGGAGGCAGGGCTGATGGGCTCACCTGTAGAAGCTGCTCACACCTGCCTTTCTGCCTGACAGATCAACCAGAATGTGGAGATCCAGCGAGGCCGCCTGCGGGATGACATCAAGGAGTACAAGTTCCGGGAGGCCCGCTTACTGCAGGACTACTCAGAACTGGAGGAGGAGAACATCAGCCTGCAGAAGCAAGTGTCTGTGCTCAGACAGAACCAGGCAAGGCTCTGGGTGGAGGCTGTGGGTGGGCACACAGGTCAGCACTGGCCCTCTCGGCCCTCTCACCTAACCCTCTTTTCTGTCTTTCTGTCTCATTTTCAGCTGGTGCTGAGACCCAGCACCAGCACCACCACAGTTGAGGCAGGGCCTGCAGCCAACAGAGCCTAGACCCTCCAAGACCATGGAACAAGATCTGTGGCTGCAGTGTTTGCTGACCCTCGGGCAGGCCAAGGCGAGAGAGGAGCAGTCCAGACGATGAAAAGTTTGCACCAAAAAACCTGAGACTAGATCTCTAAGTGCTGTCACCCTCGGGTTCTGGCCACAAGCTGAAATATTACCATGACCTGCCTGTAGCGGGGATGAAGAGGGTCCTGTCACCTATGATGGGGATTCTGAGGGTTTCCTCTGATGGGAGACGGTGATCCTGGATCTGGAGACCACTCAAGGCTTGAATATACTCCCCCCTCTCCAAGATCCACAACCCTGCAGGGAACCTTTTCTCCCAGGAAATCCCAGACCGTGCCCCAGAATATCAATGCTTGTCCTTGCTTTCCTCAGATCCTCTTTACCACCCAGATCCTCTCAGTGCAGAAAAGTCTCACCATCATGTGTATATGCAGAAGTCTCTGTGTTTTCAAAAGCAAGCAGGGAGCAGATTGCTTTCTTCAAGAAACCAGAGACAGAGCTCACAGCCCCATTGTGCAGTGACCGCTCATGCTTAATTATATGCATGTGAAAGGACCATTTGGTCATTGGTTTGCCATAGGCGGAGCCTGGCCCACAGTACCCCAAGGAGAGAAGAAGCCAAGGCTCAAACACACCCTGCCCTCAGTGGGGTTCCTCCTTCCACTCCTCAATGTCTGGGATCCCTCACCTCCTGATTTGTTGCACTGAGGTGAAGGGCTCCATGCCCATTTCCCATGAGCGTACCTAGGATGTGGTAACCGGTGTCTCTTCCTACCCAAAACCCCTAAAGATTGTTCAGTGTTTCATTTCATTTGTTTGTTTTTTAACAATACTACAAAATAAGACATGTTTTTAAAAAATTGCCCACAAGTTTTGACACCTCCCAATAAGCATCAGTTTCCATCTGTTCTTTTCCTTGTCCCCTTGAAATACAATTTCATGTCAACAAGACTGTACTTTCCTACCCACCTCCAGGTCTGCCTTCTGAATTTAACATTGAGACATTCTGCCTTCAGAACGTCTGTTCCTTTATTTTGAAATATGATTCAAAATAATGTTCATAGCACACACTGAAGTATATACTTTATGTGCCCTAAGATATTTGATTAGCTATTCATGTTAGTTAAGTATTTCATACAATTTAAATCAGTACCCACTTGATATTTTTAAGAATCCTCATAGAAATTGGGCAGCATAGATGTATGTTCTGAGGGCAGAGGCACTGCAGACTCGGTGTGTTCCAGACATTCGTGTTTCACATCCCTTAGGGCTCACTGGGCCTGGCAGTGGGCTGAATGCTTCCATGCATTTGCATCAAATGCCCTGGAACCTGTTAGCAGACACATCCCTCTGTAGAAGAAGTAGGTTCAGCGTGAGTGGCCACTGTCTATTCTTTAGAGCAGTGCTTTTCCTCATGTGTCACCTTGCTCTTTGCAGCTGGGGAGGTAGCGACCTGGTGCATTCTCTTAATTTATTGGACCTTAGCTGAGCCTTCCTATTGCTTTGATGTCGGACTGTTCAACTTCCCTTTCCCAGGTGGAGTTTGAGGGCCTCAAACATGAGATCAAGCGTCTGGAGGAGGAGACCGAGTACCTCAACAGTCAGCTGGAGGATGCCATCCGGCTCAAGGAAATCTCAGAGCGGCAGCTGGAAGAGGCACTAGAGACACTGAAGACAGAGCGAGAACAGAAGAACAGCCTGCGCAAGGAGCTGTCACACTACATGAGCATCAACGACTCCTTTTATACCAGCCACTTACAGGTCTCCCTGGATGGCCTCAAGTTCAGCGATGACACCACTGCTGAGCCCAACAATGATGCTGAGGCCTTAGTTAATGGTTTTGAGCACAGTGGCCTAGGCAAGCCCTTGCCAGACAACAAGATGTTCACACCCAGGAAGGATGGCCTGGTGCCACCCTCCCCCAGCCTTGTTTCCGATCTTCTCAGTGAGCTTCACATTTCTGAGATCCAGAAGCTGAAGCAGCAGCTGGTGCAGGTGAGTTGGCAGGGCCTTGAGTACCACCTCTACTGCCACCCTGTCCCTGTACTACAACACTGGCAGATCAGCATGCACTGCCTGAGTAGGCCTTTCCTGATAACTATGTTAATATTAATTTACTCACTTTGATTTTTAATTCTGCATCATTAACATAAATAAAACTCCATAGTGTAGAGAGGATAGGCCCAGAGAAATCATTTCCTGATTAGAAGGTGAGGTTTAGCTCTGTGGTGCCCATGTTGCTTACCATTACCCACACTGTCAGGGTGAAGTGATGTAGAGCTGGCCCTGCATGTGACACCTCCCCAGGATACAGCTAGAGTGACTGCAGGGCTGTGCCTGGACTCACCTCCAGGGAGATTGGTCACTCTTGATCTAGCAGATCATCGAGTGCCCTCCACAGCAGTATTCAGGAGGGTGGCAAGAGCCTCTGTCTTTCAGAGCGGAGAGCTGGGGCTGTGAGGGTCCCCTCCAACCTGCCGTGCCCCCCTAGAGCACCACACTCTGAGCCCAGCTGTCCTATCGAAAGAGTAGAGACAGGGCCCTCACGAGTGACCCTCACAGCTGATGGGCATGGTTCCAAAGGTCCTGCATATATTTTCCCACTCCACCTGTACCCTACATGTTACTGACGGTGTAGTCAGGAAACCCATTGCTGGGTCATCCTGGAGGTCCTCTGAGCCTGCTGCTGAGCTGTCCTGCTGCTGAGCTGTCCTGCTGCTTGTGCCTTTGCAGATGGAGCGGGAGAAGGTGGGCTTGCTGGCAACACTCCAGGACACGCAGAAGCAGCTGGAACAGGCTCGGGGGGCCCTGTCGGAGCAGGATGAGAAGGTGAGCCGTCTTACAGAGAACCTGAATGCTCTGCGGCGCCTGCAGGCTGGCAAAGAGCGGCAGACAGCCCTGGACAATGAGAAGGACCGTGACAGCCATGAGGATGGTGACTACTATGAAGTGGATATCAACGGGCCTGAGATCCTGGCCTGCAAGTACCATGTGGCTGTGACCGAGGCTGGTGAGCTTCGGGAGCAGCTCAAGGCACTGCGTAGTACACACGAAGCTCGCGAGGCTCAGCACACTGAGGAGAAGGGTCGTTACAAGGCAGAGGCCCAGGCGCTCTTTGAGAAGGTGTCCCTGCTGGAAAAGACCAGCTGCCAGGACCGCGAGCTGCTGACCCGGCTGGAGAAGGAGCTGAAGAAGGTGAGTGACGTGGCTGGTGAGACCCAGGGCAGCCTGAGTGTGGCCCAAGATGAGCTAGTGACCTTCAGTGAGGAGCTGGCCAACCTCTACCACCACGTGTGCATGTGCAACAACGAGACGCCCAACCGTGTCATGCTGGACTACTACCGAGAGGGCCAGGGCAGGGCGGGCCGCACCAGCCCAGGGGGCCGCACCAGTCCTGAGGGTCGCGGGCACCGCTCGCCCATTCTTCTACCCAAGGGGCTGCTGGCCCCAGATGCAGGCCGAGCAGATGGTATAGCTGGGGACAGCAGTCCCTCCCCCAGCTCTTCTCTGCCATCACCCCTGAGTGACCCCCGCCGGGAGCCCATGAACATCTACAACCTGATCGCCATCATCCGAGACCAGATCAAGCACTTGCAGGCAGCTGTGGACCGCACAACAGAGCTGTCCCGGCAGCGCATCACTTCACAGGAGCTGGGCCCAGCTGTGGACAAGGATAAAGAGGTGCTCATGGAAGAGATCCTCAAGCTGAAGTCACTGCTTAGCACCAAGCGGGAGCAGATCACCACACTGCGCACTGTGCTCAAGGCCAACAAGCAGGTGAGCTGGCCTGGTGGGCATCTCTTACCTTTGGTCTCCATCCCTCACACCTGCAGGGCTTCCTAGGCCTGTGTCATCACAGGGTGGAGCTGGCTCCAGGTCAGCTTCAGCTCTTGCCCTCCCCTGCCAAAGACTGCCCGGCAGGAGGCTGGACTGGGTGGGAGGGCTCAAGCAGGAACCATGTCTGGTGACTATCTCACGCCACTTTCTAAATGCTGAAGTAAAAACATGACAGCTGCAGCCTGAACTGCTGGAAGAGTGGTGGCAGGCTGTGTGAGGATCCCCAGGAGCGGTTTGGGGATGTTCAGTTCTTTCTGGTCAGGCTCAGCAGGTAGGATTCACTGAGGCAGCCTTGTCCCAAAAGCATGGCTGCTGGGGTTTATCTCCAGGGCTGTCTTAGAAGGAGGGCCTCTCCCAGAGTGGTTTTTTTGTTTTAAGAATAGGAAAAATCTATTGAGAGAAAGAAAGCTTCTGTCCAAGAGAGACAGAAGGGGGACCCAGAATGTTTTTTGAGGCTGCCTACACCACCTCGGACCTAGGGTCTCCATGATCTCAGAGTGGCTCTAGGATAACTTCACAACTTGAACCTGTCTGCCCTAGACGGCTGAAGTGGCCCTCGCCAACTTGAAGAGCAAGTATGAGAATGAGAAGGCCATGGTGACCGAGACCATGATGAAGCTGCGCAATGAACTCAAGGCCCTCAAAGAGGATGCAGCGACCTTTTCTTCTCTGCGCGCCATGTTTGCCACCAGGTAACTGCACCTGTGACCCTTCCTCTTCTGCAGCCTCAGTGCTCACCCACAGCCCCTGCAGCCTCTGGCCTGAGGCCTGTAGCCCTGCTGCATCAGGGCCTGTGTCCAGCTCTATCAGGGGCCAGCAGAGCTCAAGGTTTGGAAAACACAAACCCAAGCCTATCCCTGGCACAGGGGCTCAAGTTAGTGACAAGGCAGGATGAAGAGATAAACAAGGACTGTCACATCAGCACCCCCAGCTGGGCCCAGGACGAGTTGGCCTTGTGTGTGATGTGGGCAGGTTCCCCCAATGCAGTCTGTGCCTGGCAGGTACTGCATGTGCTAACACTCGGCAGATGGTGTGCAGTCTTTCTTCCTGTTTCTGTGTCTGCCAGGCCCAGCCCCCAAGAGCCTGGTTCTGTTTTACTAGTAATGAAACCCTGGCAGGCCCAGTTTGTCTCATTTTGTACATGAGGCTGAAAGGCAGAGGGGCTAAGTGAGCTTTGGGGATAGGTGGGGTCCAGTGTTCATGAGGCAGACTTCTGTCTGTGGGTGATGAGGAGCCCTGATATCGACATGAGGCATATACATGCAGTAGGTCTGGAGACGGGGCAAGGTTCCTCTCCTGGCTAATGGGTTCCTGGCAGGACACCTCTGCATCGATCTGCACCCTACCACCCACCACTCACCTTGCCAGCCAGGGAAGTGAGAAGAGGGGCTTTAGGCCTAGGAGGGGAGCAGTTGTGTTTCCAGCCCTCCTGGGCTCAGGAACATCAGGCCCTAGACTGGAAAGCAAGGCCTCTGCCTTTCACACTCCAAAGACGGGTGGTGCCACCTAGCGGTGTTGTTATGGCCCAGGGGTTGGCCGTGTGCCCTGCAAACCCAACACAGAACCTGGTCACCCTGGCCGTCTGCTGCTGGGGCTCAGGAAGCTGAGGCTCTGAAGTGAATGGGATGGCAACCGGGCCGGGGCTCATGTGCCTGCAGGGAGGCTCTGCCAGGGTAGCCAGGCAAGTAGAGTTCTGGGATTTCTGAGGAGGCTTTCTCTCTTCTTGGAGCTTAGGGAAGTGCTTGAGAAATGACTCCACGGCTCCTCAGTGTCTAGTTTGTAAACCGTAGCTCTTTTAACTTATTTTATTGAAAGATCTGACCTCTTAGGTGGAGCCAGGATTTCAGACCTGTGAAGAAGCCGCCACAGTGCATGTCTCTGTCTCAGAAGGCACTGTGAAGGGACTGCTTCACAGGGGGTGGGCACAGGCAGGGCAGGGCCACTGATAGAGGAGGCATTGCTTAGTGGCAAGCCACCCACTGCCCCAAATCCTGAGATTTGACCTCCGCAGGGTCTGCTTCCACCAGGCCCTGGCCAGACAGGTGAGCCAGATAGGAGAGGAACACCAGGAACAGAACAGAATAGGCCTTTCCTCCCCTCCCCAGCTCCACACCTGGCTGGGGCAGTTTTGTCACAGGTGGAGGCCGAGGTACCTCCCTGGCTCTGGCTGTTGCTTAGCATAGTCTTACTAAGCACCAGTTGTACGCTCACACTGTAGACAAGCCCAGTTCTCCCTTGCTTTACACCCAAACACTGGAAGCCAGTGGTATCTCAGCACCTAAGCTTCCTCATGGCCTTCTGATGGGTAGATCACACCACCAAAAGGCAAATTGCTGAGAGTCATAATATCTTTAGGAAACACTTCTAGCTGAATAAGCAAACCACCCCCACCAAACCAACACAAAATCTAAGCCAACCTTACAGGGCTGGCTGCCTGGGGTGCTGAGGGCCCCTCTGCCTGGTCCCACACCTCATCAGGGCTTTTGTCTAAGGAAGCCTTTTGTAGGGGACAGGGGAAGGGGACGTTACCAGAACTTCTGCAGCGAGTTCTGGTCTCCTGTGAGCCACGGCAGTACACGGCGAATTACAGGAAAGGTAGAAAAATGAGACTGAGAAGAAGCTGAGCTTTGGGTCTGATCAGTGCTGCTCTGGGCAGCAAAGACAAAAGCCCCCAGTTTACCGCACCTTTTATTCAGTACATCGGGAGA
>NW_004624868.1:3645331-3662923 GCF_000247695.1 Heterocephalus glaber
TTGTGACCGGAGGCCAAACTGGAGTTATTCTGTAGCTGGGCTGTAGGCAAGAGAACTAGGCTAACCAAATGATTTTTCCCTAGAATTATGTAGCATTGCTCCCAACAGCCTTTCCTAAAAGAAATGACAACAAGCCTCCCTTGACCTTGGTCTCAACCCAGGCACCCCACGGAGGGACAGCCCTGGGTGGATGCTGTCCCTGGCGTGGCCCTCCATTTGTGCTCTTGGTCCCCACAGGTGTGACGAGTACATCACACAGCTGGATGAGATGCAGCGGCAGCTGGCGGCTGCCGAGGATGAGAAGAAGACACTTAACTCCCTGCTGCGCATGGCCATCCAGCAGAAGCTGGCACTGACCCAGCGGCTGGAGCTGCTCGAGCTGGACCACGAGCAGACCCGGCGGGGCCGCACCAAAGCTGCCCCCAAGGCCAAGCCAGCCACCCCAAGTGTAAGTCACACCTGTGCCTGTGCCAGCGACAGGGCTGAGGGCACCGGGCTCGCCAACCAGGTGTTCTGCAGCGAGAAGCACAGCATTTACTGTGATTAGGGCCGTGGGGCGCCGCACGCTGCAGCTAACGTCCGCTTCACCTCAACTAACTTGGCAGCGGCGGGACAGTGGTGCTAGGCCAGTCCTAACGTGACTAATGCACAGAGGGCAGGATTCTAGCTGAGTGGCAGCATGGGGCATGGCTGTCACCAGGACACTCCTGTGAGTTTGGGTCACTTCCTACTCCAGTCCTCTCAGGAGCACTGTGTCAGCTGCTGTCTTAAGGGGTCAGAGGTGGGGATGGAGCTGACAGTCTTGTTGGTAGACAGATATACAAAAGTGTCTCCCAGGGGCCCTGGACACCTTAGGGAGAGTCCTGGTCCCACCCCCTCAGCACCCACAGAGGACAGAACCTGAGTTGAAAGTTGCATGTTCCTTGTATGTGTCTAACGTCAGTACCTGCAAGGAGTTTGAGAAGGTTCCTGTGTGCATCACAGGTCGAGCCTTAGAGGAAGGCTCTGTTGGCAGAGTTCTTTGGAAAGAGTTATGTTTTAGTTTGTGCAGGATCTCGCTATAAGTCACATTCAGGACAAAAGTGCAGAATTTCATCCCTAGACCTAGAAAAGAGTGGTCCTGAGCTCCTACATTCTGCAAATGAGACTCACACACAGTTGCCCGTAGCCAAGGAGAGCAGAGTACCCCAGTGTCTTGTCTCTGAGGTCTGTATGCTGGTCTGCTGGCCTATAAGGTGACAAATTGGTGGGGCCTGAGGCCAAGGGCTTCCTTTTTAATGAGAAAAGTGTTCCAAGTGCCTGGCCAGACCTTGTGGTCCTCAGTGTGAAGCCTGTCCTTTTGTACTTGGGTAACCTAGCCACCTGTTTTCAGGCTTTTGTCTCAAGGGGCTTCAAACCTAAAGAAGAAGGTCTTGGAGAACCGCAACCTGAAGTCTTGAGTGGCCAGCAGGCTTGGCTGAATTACTGGACAACCACAGTGGTAGCAGAGCTGAGCCCACACTGGGAGGGCATGGTCAGGGCCCAGGGCTGGTTCCCAGAGCTAGCAGGATGTGAGTGGTTCTCTAGTACAATTTAGGGGTGCTAACAGAAAGAAAAAAGTCAGCCAAGGGCTCCCCTGTTCCTCAGAGGCTTCATCCACACCACAGCTCTGGCAGTAGGCATCTGAGTTCACATGTGCTGAAGCAGAACCCTTCTCAGTATTTCCCTCCTGATTCCCAGGGGGCAGCAGGCCCGATGCTGCCATCTGCTCGCCTGTCTCCCTGTAGAAAGGGGGTTGGCGCTGTTACACCACAAAGGGTCATGTTGTCCCCCACATAGCTGTCTTTCCCACTCTTTCCATTAGCGTCGAAGGCGACGTGGTCTTCTCCAGACTATAGGCAATGCGTGGTGCAGGACAGTAGGAAAGTAGGACAGGGCATGGGTGTGCTCTGCACATCCATCCTGGGGATGGCTGCCTGCATGCCTGCCCCCTTCTGCCTCGCTCTTTCTTCACCAGGCCAGCACGCAGCTTCTCTTGTACCTGTAAGGGCTTTGTGGTCCCTCAGAGCTCCTGGCCCCCCTAACACAAATGCAGGTCTCTTCTGCCAACTAACAGGCTCGCACACTCAGCACAATGAAAACTTAGTTGTCAAATGAGCACAAGTGGCCCGTTTCTAATGCTGTCTTGTTTTCTCCCATTTTCAGCTGTAGAGTAGCTGCTGGGAGGACGTGGCCACCCGGCCCTGTCACACTGCAGTCCCTCCCTCCCTCCCTTCCTGGGGCCCATGCAGAGAAAGGAAGGGTAACCTAAAAGTCCACTTAGAAATGTTTTGGATATGCCACTGCAATTTTTTTCAAAATAGCATTCCCCAAGTGTTAATGGGAGGAGAAAAAGCTTTAATACTGAGAATGCCGTGAGCTGCTGCTTGGAAGGGCCTCTGTAGAGCCGAAGAACCTGCTTCCCAGCCACCACCAGGCTCGCTAGGAGCCCGCTGGAACACTCACCACAGGGGTCTCCTTATTACACATGTTCCTTTTTTTATCTGATCAACCTGTGCACTTTTTGATATTTTGATATTATATTTGCTTCCTCAATTTCTCTCTTAGACGGTCTCAGATGTCATGGTCTGTGCGCGTGGTCCTGTAGCTGTCCGTTTAGCTCAGATGTGTTGATCTGGCATCAGCACAAGACAGGGCCGTGTGCTCCGTAGCATGTAGCTCTAGACTGGAGACGAGGCTTTGGCCCAGCGAGGAGCTCGGCTGAGTAGCTCCACGCTGTGGCTCAGCAGCCTTTTAGATCACACAGCATTTGGGTTCACGTTTGAAATCACAGATTTTAATACCATGTTCATTAAGAAATCCAGGGTGTTCCAATTCTGGGGTTTTTCATATGGTATTATTATTATTCTTAGGAATAGTTCAATGTAACAAGAAGAAAACTTGACCTTTGCTCTGGTTAAAATAGTAACAGGCACTTGAAAAAAAAAAAGATAAATTATTGAATAAGTAGTATTACCTACAAATTCCAGAATTTTCTGGGTTTTAGGACATTGTGAAGCATGACTGATTAACAGAATTTTACACAGCTGTACCAGTGAAATTCCAAATTGGAATTGTTTTGTTACTCTGGTTGTTGTGCCAAATTATGGCACACTTAGAAAATTCTACAGTTGTCGATTTTTAGGGTGTTCTATTTCAACACCTTTTTGTTAGTAATCATTGCCAGTAGTGCCTTCATCAGTTAAGGGAGGTGTCTCAGCAAAGTCATTTCACTCAAATGGGCAGTGAAGAGCTAGTTGGGAATGCTGAAGGCCAGTGTGGACCAACAGGTGGAAGTGCACTTGCCTCACACCTGTACCTGGGCATCTTCATTGAGGGAAGGAAAACAGTAATTGTGCAAAATTCTGTTAGTCAGTGATTCTTTACTTGCAAATTCAGGGGCTTAGAAAACAAAAACAAACACAAAACCTTGAGTGTGCTTTGGGAACCAAATGGACTTACTAGGACAAACTTAAGTAAGCTATACGAACACCACGTTTGTGAAGAGCCAAGGGTGTCAGAGCCGGCTCAGTTGGTTGACATGTGGGTGAGGGGTGAGGGTTAGCCATAGTATTCTTTGCAAATGTGAAAACAAGATATTATATCTTCTCTTGCTTGGTGTAACTAATCACTGTTAATTTCAGGAAACAGAACTCATTAAAGCTCCTCAGCAAACTAGGTCTGCATCCTGTTCTGTTTGCTGAGTGAGGTTCACGGGTGTGGTCAAATTGGTACTAGTGGAGGAAGAAAAGCTGTCCTCCGTCCTCCAAAAAAAGGACAAATTATAATAATATAAATTACAAGAATTGAAGAATTCTGTTTCCTGGAATGAGCATTTCTTATTCCTAATTGTTGGGACTCCTGTTTTGACCTTCTGTTACAGTGTTGATTCATAAAAAATATTGTTACATTTGAGATAACTTCATCTGTATGGGGTATTTATTTGCAATGTCTATGTACTGTATTTTTTTTGTGCATTACCTTAGTGTCAGAATGTTGGTCTTTATTTTAAAAGTCATATGCATGTTCTCCTGCCAAGGAACCTTTACACAGACCCAAACAAAAAACAAAAACAAAAACAAAAAATGTAATAATAAGCAAATGCCTCCAATTTCTGAGAAAATGAGGCAGAGCATGGAAAAGGAATAAGAAAGAAAAATAATTGAGACTCTCAAGACACAGACACGTGGCATGAATGTCTACAAGGCCAGCACACATAGGAACAGTGGGCCTGGGTAAAGAATCTTGTTGGTAGGACCAATAAATAAAGAGTAATAAAAAGACACAAAGCACATGGCTTGCTCTCTCTTGTTGCTTTGACCCCTGATGTAGATGACTGTAATCTGATGCCAGCAGTGCACTAGCCTTTGGGTTCCCCTGATGGGAGGAGCCGGAAGCATTCTGGGGGTGAGGGGAGGAGATGCGTGGGCCACACCCTGGTTCCCACACAGCTCCAAGTACCCAGCAGCTATGTGGTCAGAATACATTGTGCTTACATGGATTAAAAGCACAAGTAGCTTATGCTGTCCTGACTTGGAAGCAGTAGTTTGGATAATGTGGAATCCTATAGTAGCCAGAGTCTTGCTCCTTGAACCCAGGAGTGAATAGATTCAGACCACAAGGCTTACCTGTGGTCTGAATCTATTCATCACCACAGACATCTATTAAATTTTAGGCATGCATACCAAGATATACTGGGCACATTGAAATGATTGCTCATGGGCATGTGAATATAGGACAGTAGGTACCAGGGTGCACTCTGGCCAGCTCTTGACAGCCTTACTCACCCAGGGCTTCCCTCTAGAGGCGTCTCAGCCCAGGGTCTTGCTGCAAGGATTCCTCTGAGGGTCTCACACCTTTGGAGCATCCTACCACTGACAAGCCCATCCCTCTTTAGTAGCAGCTGCCATGACCTGTTTTTGGTTTGTATCATTTTCTTTGGTTGAATAAAGAGGCTGTTATCTGGGAGGAGTGGTGCATGCCTGTAATCCCAGCACTTGGGAGGCTGAGGCAGGAGGATTGCTTCAAGTCCGAGGCCAACCTGGACTGCACAGTGAGTTCAAGGCTGGCCTGAACTGCATAGCAAGACTCTGTCTCAAAAAAAAACAACAACAACAAAAAAAACGCTATTGTCCCAGAGTCTGAGGAAAAGGTTGAAGGGAGAGCTGTCAACTGATCTGGAGAAAGACCCCTAAAGAGTAGAACAGTGTGGGACAGCAGAGCCCCATGAGGCAACCCTACTTCTCATTGCGTGTGTGGCCAGCTGCAGCCTGGCTCATTTCTACTCCTCAGGCTAAGTGATTCACACAAGCATCCAGATGCTGAGCTCACACCCCTCACATCCTGGGTCCTTAAATGCTCCCTGTTCTGGGTCTTCCATTTCAGGGTGGAGAACAGCCTCAGCAGATGGGATCCCAGCACCCTGCAGGAGGGAGCAGCCATGCTGAAAAGCTGCCTATGAGGTCTTCCTGTCTGAGATCTTCCATCTCCCTATAAGAATTTCACCCCCATACCTGCTGGGTTACAAGGGCTGAAAACAATAGCACAGACTTGGTAGCTGGACCACTCACTGACTGGTTGGATCGCCACTGGTTGGTAGCTGGCTGACCTTGGCTGACTTAGCCTCTCTGGAAGGCAGTAGTTCCTCTTAGAAGTCACTGAAGCTTCATCAAGCCCTTGATGATCTGGCATACACCAGACGTTCAATGGAGGATTGTTAGTAACGTGGTTCTGACTGACATCATCATTATCAGTATTACCAAGGCCTTAGGCACAGGCCAAGAAGCAGGACCTTTGTCCTTTGGGAAGTATAATTTTAAGTCAGCTTCTCATCCAAGTGTAATTTGCATCTAGGAAAGTACACATAGTGTATAGTGCCGAATTTGCACACAGTAAACAGCTCTATAGCAGCTATGAAGCTCCCCAACAACAATAGCAAAATACATATTTTTACTAAATGAATATGTAACATTCTCCAAGATAGAACATAAGAAATCTCAATCAACTTAAGACTGGAATCATGCAAGTTATATTCTCCAGTGACAACGGAATAAAATTAGAAATAAGACTACAATTTGGAAGATTAAAAATATGTGAAAATGAAACAACACTTTTTCTAATAATCAGATATCACACAAGTGAAAGAGTTGAAATCAATAACCTAACATATCTGTATTGGAAAAAATGAGGCTTATTTGGCCTGAGTGGCCAAGTTACCCTTCAATGAAGTGATTAATGTGGATCAGCCAACTCAGTGAGAACCAAATGCCATTTATCAAGAAAGCAAGGAAAAAAAAGCAAGGTAAGTCGGCCGTCTGATTTACAACAAGACAGAGCATATTTTCCAAGAAAGTGAAAGGACCCCAAAAGTATTTTGGTGGATCAATGGGGCTTCCCCTTCCATCACAGGCCAAGAGTACAAAGCTGTGGGTGTATAGCCGCCTTCACCTAAAATTCAAAGGATGCAGCAGAAACCATGAGGTTCAGGCAAAGGATTTCCTCAAGAATGGGCCATCAGTGGAGCCAGGGGAGTGGGACTGTCCCTTTGACCCCAGAGAGATAGAACCACCAGTGCTTGATTAAACCTTGGGTTCATGGCTGAGGCACAGAGCTATTGAGGTGGGGCTACTGGAGAGAACCACTGTGTGGGAGATGAGTTACCTCAGGCAGGCTGTGTTCTGAATGTGGTACTATCACTAATGGGGCCAGAGAACACAGCATTGAGCCAAAGATTATTCTTTTTCTTTCTTTTTTATTTTTTATTTGAGACAGTGTCTCACTTTGTATTTTAGGCTGGCCTGGAACTCACTGTAGCCCAGGCTGGCCTCAAACTCACAGCAATCCTCCTGCCTCAGTCTCCCGAGTGCTGGGATTACAGGTGTATACCACCATATCCAGCAAGATTATTGTTGAGCTTTAGAGTGAATATTAGCATCCAAGGTGATGATATGAGGATGTGGGAATCTTTGGAAGGTGATTAGGTCATGAGAATGGAGCCATCATAGTTGGCAAAGCACCCTTATAAAAGAGATCCCAGATACTCAAGTTTTTAAAAGGCCTGGGGATGTACCTCAGTGATAGAATGCCCCTGAGTTCAATTCCTAGTATGGGGGGGAGGGGCCTACAAAGAGAAAGAATGGAAGTATGAATGAATATATCACATTTCACTCTACCATGTGAAACTATAGCTGTCTATAAGGCATGGGTCCTCACAAGACACCATGTCTACAACAAACACTTTGATGTTGTATTCCCAGCCTCCAGAACTGTGAGAAATAAATTTCTACTGCTTAAGCCACCCAGTCAATGGCATTCTTGTTTATAGCAGCCCAAATGGACTGACACATATAAAATGTTCAATTAAAATCACAAAAAGTAAAACAAAAACCAAAAATGAGTAGAAAATGAAAGTAGGAACAAACAAGGACATGTACCAATTCACCACAAGAAATGTAAACATGTACTAATAAAAAAATAAATAGGGGGTTGTGGTGGTGTAGATCTGTAATCTCAGCTATTTGGGAGGTGGAGGCAGGAGGATTGTAAGTTCAAGGCCATCCTGGACAAATTAGTGAGACCCTGCATCAAAAAATAAAAAGGGCTGGGGATGTAGCGCAGTGTGAAGGCCCTAGATTCAATCCCTAGTAAAAGAAAAGGAAGGAGGGACTAGGGGCATAGCTCTGTGATAGAGTACCCCTGAGTTTGATTCCCAATACCACAAAAGGGTGGGGCATAAACATTTAGCCAAGCTAATTAAGAAAAAATACAAAGTACTAACACTAGAAAGACATCACTGCAGAGAACATGGACATCAAAAGGATAATCAAATACTTTGAACAGTCTTTATGTCCACAGATGTGAGAACCTAGAGTTATGGACCCATTTCTTGAAAGACCAAAATCTACAAAGACCCACACAAGAAATCGATAATTTGAGTATGCCTCTATCTACGAAAGAAATATATATATATATATTTTTGGTACCAGGGATCGAACTCGGGTCCTTGCGCTTGTGAGGTAAGCGACGGAACCACTGAGCTAAATCCCCGGCCCCAAAAGAAATATTGTTAATAATCTTCAGAGCATAAAGAACTAGCCCCAGATCTGTCAACTGGTAAATTTTACAAAACATTTAAGGAAGAAATTATACCAGTTCTTAAAAATCCCATCCTGAAGGAAGAAACAGAAGGAAAACTTCCTAACTCATTCTCTGAAGTCAACATTATCCTACTACCAAAACCAAAGATATTATAATAAAGAATACAACAAACCAAAAAAAGAAAAAAAAATACAACAAACCATTATATCTCATGAACATGCAAAACACCTCAACAAAATATTAGCAGATTGAATAAAAATATATTTGAAAAAGAAAATTATACACTATGATCAAGAGACACTTATCCAGGTATACAGGGTTGACTCAGAATTGGGAAGTCAATACCATCACATAAACAGTCTAGAGAAGAAAAGTCCAATTTAGGAGAATGAATAGATGCCCAAAAAGGATTTGACAAAATCCAACTGTTATTGATTTTAAAAGAAGCAACAACAAAAAATCATGTCATCTCAGTAAATTAGGAATAGAGGGGAACTTCTTAAACTTTATAAATAACATTTATGAAAAACAAATAGCTGACATCATAATTAGTGAGAAACTAGTTTTCCTCCTAAAATCAGGGGCAAGCCAAGGATATCCCATCTCATCATTTCTTTTCGATATTATACTGAAAGTTCTAACAATGCAATAGGACATAAAGAAAAGGTATATATTGGGAAGGGAGAAATAAAACTGCCTTTATAGATGACAAAATTCTCTATGAAGAAAATCGGAGACTTAACAGCAACAAAAACCTAGAACTAATCAGTAATTATAGCAAGATTGCAGAATACAGTATGCAAAAGTAAGTTGCTTTTCTATAGACCGGCAATGAACCAGTGAAATTTGACATTAAAAAGAACACCATTTACATTAATACATATTTTTTAATGAAATATGTATTTTATTGATGCCTATCTTTAGCTGTAAATCTAACAAAATGTGTACGAGATCTATATATGAGGAAAACTACAAAACCGATTAAAGAAATCAAAGAACTAAATGAATACAGAGGTGTTCCATGTTCATGAATAGAAAGACTCAATATTATGAAAATATTGTTTCTTACAATTTAATTTGTACATTCTATGTAATCCTAATCAAAACTGCAGGAAATTATCTTGAGGATACTGGCAAACTGATTCTAAGGTTTGTATAGAGAAAATATCCAATCTAAGAGGAACAAAGAAGACTGATACCACTTGGCTTCAAGATTCATTATAATACTAGCTGGGGATTTAGCTGAGTGGTTTCACTGCCTGCTGCTCAAGCGCAAGGACATGAGTTCAATCCCTGGTACCAAAAAAAAAACCAAAAAAACAAGATTCACTATAATACTGCAGTAACTGTGACAGTATGGTATTGGCAAAAGAATAGATAAATAGAACCTAGAAATATATCTACCTCAGTGAGCTGATCTTTGACAAAGGAGCAAAGGCAGTACAATAGAGACTTTTTTTTTGTACCAGGGATCGAACTCAGGACCTTGTGCTTGGAAGGCAGGTGTGGTGCCACTGAGCTAAATCCCCAGCCCAGTTGTCTTTTTTTTTTTTTTTAAACAAATAGTGCTGAAATAACTAGATGTCCACTTGCAAAAAAAAAAATGGAACACAGATCTAAATGTAAAATGCAAATCTGTAAAACTTCTAGAAGATAATATAGGAGAAAATCCAGATGACCTTGGAAGTGGCAATGACATTTTAGTTTTAAAGGTTTTATTTTTATTTTTATGGTGATGTTGGAGATCACACAGGGCTGCATGCATGCTAGGAAAGTACTCTCCATTGAGCAACATCTCCAGCTCAGTTTAAAGTATCTTAATTGGATTTATTTTTTGTTTCCAGAATTGGGTAACACTTAATTCCATAAAAGTGTTCCTGATTTTCTAAAAAACACAAAAGGCAAAATTCATGAGAGAAATATTTGATAAGCTGGGCTTTATTAAAATCAAAAACGTCTCTGCAAAAGATGCTGTTAAGAAAATAAGAAGAAAGCCACAGACTAGGAGAAAATACTTGGCAAAAGCCATATCTGATACACATTTGTTATCTAAAATATAAAAAGAATTCTTATAACTCAGTATGAAAACTAATGACCCTATTAAAAGCAGTCATGGCGGCACACACCTGTAATCCCACTACTCAGGAAGACTGAGACAGAAGATTCAGAAGTTCAAGACCATCCAGGGTTACATAGCAAATTCAAGGCAGCCTGGGCTACACAGACCCCTCCCCCCTCGCCATGAACAAAGGACCTGAAAAGACACTTCACCAAAGAAAATATACAAATAGCAAACAACTATATGAAAATGCTCAGCAGAATGTCATTAAGGAAATGCAAATGAAAACAAGATACTACTATACACGAGAAAGGTAAAAATCTGAAACACTTAACAGTATCAAAGGCTGTAAACGATATGAACAAACAAGAACTCAAGCTATGTTTGGTGGCAATGTAAAATTTCTAAGTAAATCTTTGTTCTTTATAAATTATCCGGTCTGTGGTATTCGATTAATGCAACAGGCCAGGCATGGTGGCACATGTCTGTAATCCCAGCACTTGGGAAGCTGAGGCAGCAGGATCACAACAATTTCGAGACCAGCCTGGGCTACCAAGTGAGTTCAAAGCCAGCCTGAACTATACAGTGAAACCCTGTCTCAACAACAACAAAATTATAGAACAGAAAATGAAATGAGACAGTAAGTGAGTGGATACATAAACGTTGGTATATTCAGACAATGGAATATTATTTGCTATTAAGAAATGAGCCCTGCCTCACAAGCAGAAGGACCTGAGTTCGATCCCCAGTGCCAAAAAAACCAAAAAACAAAACAAACTAAAAAAAAGAAATGAGCCATGAAGCCAGAAAAACACATGGGGGTAGCTTGGATGCATATTACCAAGTAAAAGAAGCTTATCTGAAAAGGTATAATTCCATCTTGTAAAAGGCAAAACTATGGAGACAGTAAAAAGAGCAGTAGTTGCCCAGGCTTTGTGGGAAAAGAGACACGAATAGGTGGGGTACAAAGGATTTTTGGGGCAGTGAAATATTGTGTATGTTTCTGTTACTGTGAATATGTGTCATTTATCCATTTGTCAAAACCCAAAGAATGTAGAACACCAAGAGTGAACTATTGTAAAGAGTGGACTTCGGATGGTAGTGATTTATTGATGTAGGTTTATAGATTATAATTACCAGTCTGGTCAAGGATGTTGATAGTGGGTAAGTTGTACATGTGTGGAGGTAAGAAGTATAGGAGAACTATACACTTAAATCTGTCATAAACTTAAAACTGATCTAAAAAATAAAATCTGTTTAAAAAAAACTTCCAATAAAGAAAAGCTAAGGACCAGATGGCTTCACTGATGAAAAAGTCTACTACACATTAAAAAATTGAATGGGCCGGGCATGGTGGCACACACCTGTAATCCTAGCACTCAGGAGGGTGAAGCAGGAGGATTGCCATGAGTTTGAGGCCAGCCTAGAGTGCATAGTGAAACCCTGTCTCAAAAGGAAAGGAAAAAAAAAAAAGAATTGAGCCAAGGATGTAGCTCAGTGGCACCGCGTCTGCCTGGCAGGCTAAAGGTCCTGAATTTGATCCCCGGTACACCCCCTAAAAAACAAAGAATTAACACCACTTCTCAAACTCTTCCAAAAAGTGGGAGGAACACTTCATAATTCATTCTAGAAGGCCACTTTACACTCATACTAAAGATAGACAAAATCATAGCCCTTTCCTACACAAAAAAGTGATCAATAAGGGGTCAGGGATTTAGCTCAGTGATAGATCACTTGGCTACAAGCATGAGGCCCTGGGTTCAGTCTTCAACACCAAAAAATTAAGCAAAAAGCAAAAAAAAAAGGATAAATTATATGACTCCATGAAAGTGAACATGAATAGACGTTTGAATCATTATTATGTATTCAATATTACATTCATTTTTTTCCCTCGGATTTTAAAGTAAAATGTTTTCAGGAGCCCCTAAGCACAGTGCATGCCTAATAAATGGGCACCATCTTATTTAGGGACTTACAGGGACTTACTGTACTGATTTTGGTACTAAATGAAGCAAGGTGCTCCTGTAATAAAAAAATACCTGCAAAGGTAGAAGTGACTTTTGAACTGGTTACAGACAGGGTGAAAGAGTTGTTAGGTGCTTGATAGAAAAAGCCTAGATTGCCTTGATGAGACTTTTGGTACAGATCTGGATACAAAAAGTGCTGATAAGGCCCCAGATGACAATGAGAGACATGTTATTGGACACTGGAGGGAAGGTTATCCTTGTTATAAAATGTAAAGAACTTGGTCAAATTGTGTTGTAATGTTACATGGAAAGTAGAGCATTAAAGTGGTGAGCTTGGGTGTTTACATGATGAGTAAGTAACATGACTAAGTAAAGAAAAGTGACTAAAGTTGAAGACATGTCCTGATTTTATCTTGCTGGTCATAGTACAAAGGTGAGGGGAGAGATATTATGGTTTGAGTCTAAAATGTCCCCCAGAAAACACATGTGTTAATAGATAAGGCTTTTGGAGGGTGATTGGATCATTACTTCATCAGTGGAGTGAGCCGCTGATGGATTCATAATTTGATAGCACTAGTGGGAGGTGATAGAGACTGGAGGTAGGGTCTAGTTCAGTGGAGTGGTGACTGTAACTCCCTTGCTCCTTCCTCTCTGGCTTAGTCTCTTTCTACTTCTTGGCTTCCTGAGCTGAGCAGTTTTCCTCCAACATACCATTCCGCCATAATGGTCTGCCTTGTCACAGGCCTAAAAGCAATGGCGCCAACTGACCATGGACTGAAATCTCTGAAACCATGAGCCAAAATAAATCTTTCTTTAAATTGCTTTTCTCAGGTACTGGAACTTGAAAATTTAGTAAAGTCCCAGTGTATCCATATTGGAAAAATGAGAAAGCGGGTTCTGAAATGACGTCAAGGGTGTGTCTGGACCATCGCTTCATAAGCAGATTGCCCATGACATTAGCCATCTCAGCAGAAGCCAGGAATAGACATGGAGTTAATCCAGCAGAAACACTTCCACCTTGGACTGAAAGAGAGACAGGACAAAATGAAGGAAGACTGAGACTTCTGGGATTCTATAGACTAGGATGATAGAGCTGTCTGTGAGCACACATTATCCTTCAATGAAAGGGAAATGAGATACTTGAAAGTGATTCTGAGATCAGTAAGGCTACAACTTCCAGGAAAGTCTCAGGGGGACAGGGGTGAGATGCCTCCTCAGTGTCAGAAGGCAAAGCCACCTCCTCCATTTCAGTGGACCAGGTGGCCACTCCTTAGGGCCTTGGGCAAGACTGCTACTGAGGGCTCCAGGGCACAGCTGCCACCCACGGCTGAGGGCATGGTGCTCCCACCCAGAGCACTGGGGATGGGCTGCCCCATCAGTGGGCCTGGAGTACAGGCAATAGGATTCACCCTGTTATGTTTTGAACCTCCATGCAACCCATCCCATATTACCTCTGTACATTTTCTCCTTCTTGGAATGAGAATATCTGTTCTATATCTGTCCCACCATATATTTTGGGAGCAGAAACTTGTCTAGATTCACAGGTTCATAGCTAGAAAGTAATTCTGTGAACCATAATTTCTATGAAACTATGAACCAAAATAAACCTTTTCTCCTTTAAACTGGTTTTCTCAAGTATTTTTGCCACAATTATAGAATCATTAAAACTCTAATCTTTGATTGCACTCTCAGGGGGATCACACTTGAAATCCAATTAAGTAGATCTCAGTGACAAGTGAATATAGAGTCTGCCAGCCGTTCAGTTGGCCTGCAGTTCAGGCCTGTATAGAGTACACAGCAAATTAGCAGAATAGCTAAGAAACTAATGCAGAATTTCAGAAGGGGGGACACAAAGAGGGAACTTGGTAAGCTCATCACATATCACACTTTGATCAGACTGCTTACACTCATAGATGACAAAGACCAGAGAAGGTTCAAGCTACCCCACAGCACAGCAAACACTGCATGTGTACATATGCAGAGGAAAGAAGTCCCAGCAGGATGGAAATCTGAGGTAGACCTGAAAATCACCTTATGCTAGACTGTACTCCCTACCCCGTGCCCATGTCTGTCAGAAGAAAGTTGAAGCATCTTTGGCTTTGAACACAATCTGTGTTAGTTACTGTTCTCTCATTGCTGAGATAAGATACCTGACACCCAAAGTTAAAGGGAAAAGGGTTTATTTAGCTCACAGTTTGTAGAGCTTTCAGTCCATAATTGGCTGGCTCCAAGGCAGAGTGGCATTGCAGAGGGGTGTCTCGCAGAGGAGAAACAGTTCATGGTGCCTACAAGGTAGCAAAAGCAACAAGGAACCTTACAAGTCTCTTTCTGCCCCTTTTATCTTATTCAAACTACTTAGGGCAGGTAGCACTCACACCTTAATCCTAGTAACCTCAGGCCTAGCCCCACCATGAATCAGTCACACACTCTAGATTCAGACTTCTCTGAAAAAGCATGAGGTTTTCGGGGAGACATCTAAAACACAAGCCATAACACTAACCTTTAGCTGAGTGCTAAACGACGCAGACACAGGTACAGAATCTGTAAAGCCAAGTATCTTAGTCTGTTTGTTGTGCTTCAACAAAATACTTGAGACTTGGTAATTATAAAGAACTGAAATTTATTTCTCATAGTTCTGGAGCCGCAAAGTCCAAGATAGCGGTGTCACCAGGTCCTGGCTCTAATGATGTCTCTGCTTCCAATATGCTTTTTTGTTACTGTGTTCTCCAGAGTCAATGAGCACTGTGTTCCCACATGAAGGAAGGGATAGAAGAGCAAATAAGGACCTGGGTAGTTTTCTCTAGCCCTTTAGTGGGGCTAGTCAGGCCCCATCTCTTAATACTGTTTCTTTTAGGAGTAAGACTCAGCAGGATCAGCCCGTCTAGCATTCCTGTGTCATCTAAGTTTAGTTTGTTTTATTTTTGTTTTTTGG
The DNA here is from genome assembly GCF_000247695.1 of Heterocephalus glaber. The sequence goes on from NW_004624868.1 coordinate 3,660,405, forward strand.
TACCAGGGATCAAACTCAGGACCTTTTGCTTGCAAGGCAGGCATGGTGCTGCTGAGCTAAATCCCCAGCCCTCCTGTGTCATCTAAAGAAGAAAGAAAGCTAAGAACCACTTGTGAAGGTTACAGCCCAGGGGCACAGGTTCACTAAAGGGTGACATAAGCATGGGATTATAGATTGTTTAAGATCCCCTGATACTTTACTACCCTCTCATTTGACCACCTGTGTCGTAACAGGATTACAGTGGAAAGCTCTGCAAAGCTAAAATTCCCATCTAAAAAATCCATAGCGGAGTAGAGGGGCAGCTCAGTGGCAGAGCCCTTAACATGCATGAGGCCCGGGTTCCATTACCAACATAAACACACACATACACACACACACACACACACACACACACACACACACACACAGTTTCCAAGAAATTCAGAAACAGGGAACACTAAAATAATAGCATGAAAGGAAATTTGGCCTTTTACACTTACAGCTATGCCAAATAGTCTAACTGCTAGCCAGATAAGCAAAAACCTCACATTATAGTGGCCCATTTACCTCAGTTCCTTTTACTCAATATATCATGTTTAGCTTTCAACAAAACCTTACAAGGTATGCTTTAAAAGGCAATAAATACAGTCTGAAGAGACCAAAAAACCTCAAGTCAAACTCAGAAAAGGCAGGAATGTTGGAGTTATCAGGCCAAAAATTTAAAATACAGTAACTATGATTACTATGTAAAAGGCTCTAAGGGAAAAGGTAGAGAACATGAAGAACAAGTGATAAAAAATCAAGGGGAAATGGTACAAATCAAAACACTATAACGGAAACAAAGAATATGTTTGATGGACTCATTAGTTGACTGGACACAGCCAAGGAAAGAATCAGTGGGCTTGAAGATGTCAATAGAAACTATCTATATTGAAAAGCAATGATAAAAAGGAATGAACAAAGTGAAGGAAAATAACTTAAGGCTTTGGTACAATTACAAAAGGTGTTCCACACATACGATGGGAGCATCAGAAGGAGAAAAAATAAAAAATAAACAGGGTCTGGGGATTTAGCTCAGTGTTTCCGCCACCTGCCTCACAAGTGCAAGATCCAGAGTTTGATCCCTGGTACCAAAAAAATTTAAAAAATAATCAGAAGAACTATTTGAAGTAATAATGAATGAGAATTTTCAAAAAATGACAGATTCTTGACTATAGATCTAGAAATCTCAGAGACACAAAGGAAGACAAATACCAAAAAATCTTGCCCCACATGTATCATACTCAAACTGCAGAAATCCAAAGATAAAGAGAAAATCTTGAAACAATCCAGAGAGGAAGCTAGGTGTGGTGGTGCATGCCTGTAATTCCAGCACTCGGGAGGCAGAGGCAGGAGGATCACTGTGAGCTCAAGGCCAGCCTGAACTACATAGTGAGACTCTGTCTCAAAAAGAACTTCTTGAAAAAAAAAAAAGAAGAAAAGAACTTCCTGAAAAAAAACAAAGAAATCAAAAAAAAAAAAAAAAAAAAAAGAAAAGAAAATCTTGAGACAGTTGAGAGAAACAAAATATCTTACCAGAATTTCATTAGACTTTTCTTTAAAACTATGCAAACAAAAAGAAAGTAGAGTGAAATAAAGTTTTCAAAGGAAGGAAAACAAACCACCAATCTAAAATTTCACATCAAGTGAAATTATCCTTTAAAAGTGAAAAATAAATTGGGCAGGTAGCGCACACTGTAATCCCAGACCTCAGGAAGCTAAGGCAGGAGGATCACTGTAAGTTTGAGGCCAGCCAAACTCACATAGTGAGTTTAAGGCCAGTCTAAACTACATAAAGACACCTTGTCTCAAAAAACAAACAAGAAAAAAAATGTGAAAGATGAATAAAGATCTCAGATAAACAACAATTTAGGGAATTTGTCACAAATTGGCCTTTCTTGCAAGAATATTAGAAGTTCTTCAGAGAGAAGGAAAATGATACAGGTCTTTAATGTGGGTCAACTGGTGTTAAGATTGTTTTGAAAGAAGTATAATTGATATATTAAGAGAGATGAGAAATGGGTCGGGGATTTAGCTCAGTGGTTCCGCCGCCTGCCTCAAAAGCGCAAGGACCCAAGTTCGATCTCCGGTGTCAAAAACAAAATAATAAGAATTGCTTTAGACCAGGTGACGGCTGGGCCGAACGGAGCCGCCGGGGCTGAGTGGGGCGGAGCGGTTGCAGGCTGACCGGGACCTGCTTGCTCCGGCTTGCTCCACCTGCTTTCCACCAGCCACCGGGACAGGGTGAGGAGGACACCCCACCCCACCCTACCCCGCCGCCCGGGTCAGGCCCACCAGCTGACGGCATGGCTGCGCGGGCGCCTCCAACAATACGCCCCCCACCCCCCCACCCCACCCCCGCCGGCCTCTGGCCTTGTGGCTGTGCAGCTACTGGTTACACACTGCAGAGGCACAGGGGGACAAAAGCCATTGTCCTGAGCTCCAGAAGTGAACAACAGAGAGAGCGCCTGTCTCAGGCTCCCTGATGAAAACAAGCCCAC
>NW_004624868.1:3668688-3683678 GCF_000247695.1 Heterocephalus glaber
CACACACACACACACACACACACACACACACACACACACACGTTGCCATATGACCTAGCAATTCCATTTCCCGGTATATACCCCAAAGAATTGAAAGGAGGGACTCAGGCAACCCAAACAGTGCATCAATGTGCGTCAGCAGATGACTAAATAAAGAACTAAATTATATACATACAATTGAATAGTATTCAGCCATTAGAAGGAATGAAATTCTGACACATGCCACAGCATGGATGAATCTTGAATGAATTTTGTTAAATGAAATAATCTAGACACCAGGTCAAATATCATATATGGAAATAGAGCAGGGGAATTCTTAGAAAAAGAGTGAAATAGAGGTTGCTAGAGGCTGAGGAGAGGAAATGAACAGGACTTATTGTTTAAACAGTTATTGTTTTATTGTTATTGTTTAAAATGGGTACAGAATTTCAGCTTGGGATCATGCAGAAGTCCTTCAAATTGATGGTAGTGATGGCTGTACAACATCATGAAGGTACTTATGGCCCCTAAGTCATACACTTAAAAATAGTTAAAACGGCAAGTTTCATGTATATTTCACCATATGCAGAAGAGTGCACGGGAGAAAGAGAAGGGACGGAGAAAGGGATAGCCTGCCAGCAGCCAAGAGAAAACAACAACCATAGGGGCCGGGGACTCGGCTCAGTGGTTCCGCCTGCTTCACAAGCGCAAGGATCCAAGTTCGATCCCCAGTACCAAAAAACAAAAGAAAAAAGAAAACAACAACCTCCGTTAACAGAACATTAACAGAGTAGAACTTCAGAGCAACGAAAAATTTTAGAGCAAAGAAAGAGTATTGAGTAATAATAAAGAGGTCAATTCTCTTAAGATGAGTGTGTGCATCTAGCAACAAAATATCAAAATACATAGGCAAGGGGCCGGAGATTTAGCTCAGTGGTTTCTCTGCCTGCTGCACAAGTGCAAGGACCCGAGTTCGATCCCCGGTACCCAAAAAAATACATAGGCAAAACTGATAGGAGTACAAGGAAAGAGAGATGAATCAACTATTATGGTTGGAGTCTTTAACCCCCTACACATAATTTAAAGTAATTCATAAATCCAGTGGGCCAAACAATACCAGGAAGAACAATGTAGTAGTCGTGGTTCCCCATAGAAACAGAGCCATTAGGGCATGGGTGTGTGTGTGGTGGTGGGATTTAAGGAGTTGGCTTGTATGATTATGGAGACTGTTGAGTCCAAAATCTGCACAATGGGTCAGCAGGCTGCAGACCTATGGATGACACGGCGGTTACAGTTCAATTGCAGAGATGTCTGATGTGGCATTCACTCTTGCTCTGGCTCGGCGAGTATCTTCATTCTACTCATGCCTTCAACTGATAGGATGAACCCACTCACTTTATGGTAGACATATACTTCATTCAAAATCCACCCAATGTTAATCTCCTCCAATACACCCTTCTAGTAACACCTGTAATGATGTTTGACCACATTATCTGGGCACTACGATTCAGCCAAATTAACACATAAAATTAATCTGCATAGATTAGTTGAACAGCTCCAACCATACACTGGATCTAATTAATGTCTATAGAATACTTCACTTCACAGGAACAGAATGTTCACTCTTCTCTCGCTCACACACAACGTTTGTCAAGATACATCATATTCTGGAATCAGGATCATCACAAATTTAAAATAACAGAAATCATATGAAATGTGCTCTCATGTCATAGTGGAATTAAATGTCTAAAACTATTAAAGTTCCCGAATAAAACCGAGGAAAAAATTTTCACAGTTAGGATTAGGTAGATTATTTTTAGGTATGAGATTAAAAAATGATTTATAAAAAAGACTGTTAAGGGCTGGGGATTTAGCTCAGTGGTTCTGACACCAGCCTTGCAAGCGCAAGGACCCGAGTTCGATCTCCGGTACAAAAAAAAAAAAAAGACTGTTAAATTGGCTTCATTAAAATTTGAAATGCTGTGATTCAAAAGAAGCCATTGAGAAGGTGAAGTCAAATCACGTAACTGGGTAAAATATTTGCCCATTGTAGATCTGATAAGTGACTTATTTTCAAAATGTATAAAGAACTCCATTAACTCAATAAGAAAACAAATGCTGAAATAAATGAAGACCACCTACTGTGGTGTGTATCTAAGTGTCCCACAAAAGTCTTGTGTGTTCAGAGGTGGGGCTTTTGGTTTTTGTTTTTTTGGTACCGGGGATCAAACTCAGGACCTTGCGCTTTCAAGGCAGGAGGTGGAACCACTGAGCTAAATCCCCAGCCTTAAAAGAATATATTCTTGTCCTGGGCTCTTCCCTTCTCTCTCTGCTTCCAGGCTACCAGGGATTGTAAGACCGAGGGCCTTACCAAACGCTCCAAGGAGCTGACTATAGTGAAGCACACCCAGGAATCCCAGCGGTGCCTTCAGAATGTAAGGCCAGGAGCCTTACCAAACGCTCCAAGGAGCTGGCTACAGCGAAGACCACCCGGGAAGGAACACACCAGCCAAGTTGGGAAACAGACCTTTATTAGTCTGGCCAGACGGCACTCTCAAAGCAAAATAGCTTAGAGAGGCAACTGGCTCAGAATCCGAAGCTGTTTTTATAGGGGGTTGAGGGGGAAGTTAACATATCAAAGAAAAGGGGACAAAGGTTAGTGGTCGACTGTCACATATTGATGGTTAGCAGACATCTGCAGCTTGTTCTAACAGTTGTGGTGCCTGGAATATCAGTTCTGGATAAACAAAGAGTTGAGTAGTTTACTCTGGGACCCTAGGTCGGTTACAGATCCCTATCTAGCATCTCTAGACTAACAAACATCTCCATCCATTAACTCACATTTTAATCACAATGGGACTGGAGGATCTAGCATCCTTAGACTAACAAGCATCTCCATCTATTAACTCACATTTTAATCACAATGGGACTGGAGGATCTAGCATCCTTAGACTAACAAGCATCTCCATCTATTAACTCACATTTTAATCACAATGGGGCTGGAGAAAAAGGGGCAAAGGTTATGCTGTCCCACAGGATCAAGGAGCTTACTCTGCTATGCTTTCCACTATGCCATTTTTGCCTTGGAACCAGCTGACCATGGGCTGAATCCACTAAAACCACAAATCAAAACAATCATCTCCTCCTTTAAGTTGTGGGTATTGGATATTTTGTCCCTGTGGCAAAAAGTGACTAATACACCACCCAAATGAGAATAGCAAAGGTTGTTTGCTCCAATCTTGCTCTGTCAATGTGTAGGCCACTGTCACTTGTATTTGGCAGTCTTAAAGGCAAACACTTCCTTGTTGAGACAGGGAGGGCTTCAGTGTGCCCTGGAGGAGGCTGTTGCCCTGGGGAAGCTCGAGGTGGCTGACAGAAGAGAGATGTTCTATAGGACTGGTTAGGGGAGCACTGGTTGGAGGCACTGGACAAAAATGATCAGTTATTGATCAAATCCTGGTCATTGCATACAAATGTTATAAAAGTTAATGTTTAGCCTCCTGGATTGTCACTAGAGATAGCACCCAATTTCCTACAAGTCTGCCTAATAGCAGGCTGCCTTCCTACGCTAGTTACTATAGATAAGAGAGTTGATTTCCTAGGCAGGTCGTGGGTCAAAGTTCCACTTTTATAGATGGTAGGCGCTTGTTCATTTATATATTCAGTTTCTCACAAACAACCTGTTAGGCAAAGAGCAGGCCAAGGTACACATGTCTAGGTACTAAATGAGAAGCAAAGAAGATGTGATTTTTTTCTAACTTTTTCCCTTTGGTTCCTTAATCATTAGCTATAGATAAAATCCACACAACCCTGTGATTACAAACTTTAGCCTTAAGAGACTATAACCTCCTTGAGCTCACAGATAAGGCCCAGACCTGTACAAAGTCCAGACCTTGGGTGAGGAGTTGCAAGAAACTCAAGGAAGCTAAAAAGAAAACATACACCTGTGGGATAAACTTCTTCCTTCTGAAGTAGGTCAACACAGCCCATTTTCCTTGTAAAAGAACAATGGCCTCAGAGGAAGGAAAAGATATTCCTTGAAAGGCCCAGTTAATCTTATCAATGTAACCTGAGATCTACTCACCACAAACTCCACCTTGGCGCTTGCCTACCTTCATGCTTGAATCTCTCCCTCTCTCTGAAAATTTATCATTTTGCAATAAACTCTACCTGTACTCTATATGGTGGCTTATGTGTCTTGTCTAAAATCTTTTGTTAAAGACACAACCCAGGCAGAGCATGGCTGGTTCCTCATGGTGTTGCAATCTTGGTGTGTTAGTAACTGGCTTTCTAGTGACAAACCCAACTTAAAATTGGTCACAATACATGAATACATTTCACAAAGAAAACTGAATAGCTAACAAGCACATAAAAGCATTTTTAATATCATTAGTTATTAGAAAAAGCAAAATAAAGCCACAGTGCAATTTCACTACACAGACACTGCTTAATAGTGGCTAAATCTAAAGGCTGATACCAAATGCTGGCAGAGATTCAGGCAACTGCAATCCTTACAAAACACTGACAAGAACATATACTTGTACAGCACCTTAACTGGATAGTTTGGCAGTTTCTGAAAGGAAAAACATAACTCATTATAAGATCCAGAAATTCTACTCCTAGAATCCTACCCAAGAGAAATAAAAGTATACATCCACTCAAAAATTTGTCATGAATGCTTTTGGCATTATTATTCATAATAACCAAAAAATGGAAAAAATCAATAAGATGCATAAATAAAATGTGGCATGCCCATACAACAGATATATATGCTATAAAATGTATGAACTTCATAGGTAAACATTGAAACTAATTTTTTGATTATCGAAAGCTAATAACTAAAGCCAAAAGCTTGCCCGTGAAGCTAGGACCAGGCCTGAGAATCTCCTCCAGCTCCTAGCATCAGGCTCTGACACTCTGACTCAGTCCTCAGTTTAGTGGCTTCTAAAGCAATGGCATTAGCTGACATCTTGTTCCCAAGTGCAGCTTCATGCTCTTCTTAATCAAGGTTATTACCTTTTGTTCTCAGCAAGGAAATACTTCAGGAGGAGACAAAGGAGCTTCCTTCTTGTCCCCATTCTAACTGTAATACTGGTTCTGACCAGCCTGCCTCAAATATCACTGACTTCACTTTGAAGTTGAGACATCAACTTTTCCAGCTATGCATATTAGAATGATTTGGGTTGCATATAACAAAAAACTGCTGTAAGCAATAAAGAAACTCATGTGTGTATGTGTCTGAATCTTCAGAAGGCAGTCTGGCTTTGAGAGCACCTTTCATGGGGCTCTAGCCTGCTATGGTTTGGCTAAGTGTCCCCTAAAGGTCCTTGTACTGAAGGCTTGGTCCCCAGGGATGCTATTGGAAAGTGTGGAACTTGGGGGGTTGCTTTGGGGAGGTCTTTTGGCCACAGTAAGCATGCCCCTAAAGCAGGTTGTGGGGTTCCATCTCCTTCTTCCTTTTCTTTGCTTCCTAAGTGTTCAGGTGAAAAGTTTTGCTCCACCATGTACTTCTACTAGGATGGGCTGCCTCAACATAGCCCCAAAGCAAGGAAACCACCTGACCAAGGACTGGAACCTCCAAAACTTAGAACCAAATACAACTGTTTAATTATCTTAGGTATTTTGTTATAGTAATGGAAAGCTAACACGCATGGTCCTACTGTTCTTCAGTTCTCTGTGGTCCTCTCTACATAGCTTCACTTGAAGTTAGACATGTTGCAAACTGGCAACACCATCCAGGAAGACAGAAAGCTTCTTATTCTCCACCTACAAAACAAAATCCTGGCCTCACTCATGGACTTTCTTAGGTCACTTGTCTACCAGGATCAAGGAATGCCATGTGAAGAATGGCCTGTGGTTAGAGGGGATCAAAGAGCCTGATTTGGTTGAAGCTAATGAGGGTTCCCCCAGGAGCTGGGGTGGGTGGAATTATTTCCACCCGGATCCCATGACAGATACCTTGACAGGAAAGCAGTGTTGGAGACATAAGCACTATATCCCCTCCACTGACCCTGCAAGCCTCCAGGTTACCCAGGATTTCAGACCATGGGCTAAAAGGGCCTCAACAATACTCAGGTTTTAGACAGGTGAGCTTCAGAGTAAGGATGTCCTTTCCCTAGGTGCTTTCTGCTGCCTGCTTGTGATGGCGCTCACACACTCTAAAAGTAATCTCCAAGTTCCCTAATCAGTCCTGCAGGTTCAGGTACATGGACTGTGTCCCAATGGACAATAGGAAATGGCTCAGTGAATTTGATTTCCCACCCCAACATGGCAGAATCTTCATGAAAAATGCCCACTACTGCTGGAATCATACATTTTTTGTTTTGTGATAATTCAAATGAAAATCCCAGAATTAAGACTCAGTGGAAGTACAGGGAGGGCTGACTGAAGTCACATGTCTATCCTTGTATCTGTCACTCTGACAGGGATGTGCTGTGATCAGCTTAGACTGTTGGCATGCCCCAGGACCCAGGTGGAGATGAAGTCAGTCTCACTCAGAAAATCTGAGCTCAGGGTCCGTGCAGTAGTTTAATTCTTGCATGGCCCCCAAAGGCTTCTGTGGTCCTGATGGGAGGTGGTGGAACCTTTAAGAGGTGGATGGAGCCTAGTTAAAGGAACTTAGATCATCAGGGGAATTTCCTTGGAAAAGATACTGGGACCCTGTCTACCTCCTATCTCTTTCTACTTCCCTGCTCCCATGAGGTGAGCAGTTTACTCTGCAACATGCTCCCACCATGATGTACTGTGCCAACACAGGCCTAAAGCAACATGGCCAAGTAACCATGGACTGAAACCTCGGAAACTGTGAGCCAACATAAACCTTTCCTCCTTAAAGGTTTACCATCTCAGGTATTTTTCTACAGTGATGGAGCACTAATTAACATAGCAAGTGAAAGGTGCATTTCCAGATGAAAAGGTATGGGTGTTGTCCAACATAAAGTCAAGACATGCTAGACAGCAAGGTGACACCAAACACCTCAGTAACCTTCATGTGGCTTATTTGGTTCTCCACTGGGATTGTTAGTTTTAAGAAGGAAAAGGGCAATGGGCTTCTCTTGGGATGCAGGAAGGAGGGGACTGCAGGGGATATGGCTGGCTTCACAGCTTCTCTTCAGAAAAACCAGTGTGGGGAATGAATGAAACACAGAAGAGCAAGACAAATTTCCATAGCAACAAATCCATCTGGAATGAAGTGGCTGATGCAGATATAAAGTGAGTCTTCCTTGTCCCTGAGCTATGAAGTCTTGCCGGCCTCCTGCAAGCCACACATCTTGGTCCTCAGTTTCCTACAGTGGTAGAGGGACAGTGTTGTTCCTCTTCAGGGGTTGTCAAGGAAGACAAAAGCACAGGCTGTGAAAGCAGGAGAGACAGTTCCTAATTCCTGCTAGCCACTCTGAACCTCAGTCTTTTCCCTTGGAAAATGGAGAGATTTATCATGTGTGTCTGTGGTTTAGCAGCACAAACCCTCAGAACCAGGCTGCCTGGCTGTTATGGTTTAAAAATAAAGCATCCCAGGGCCGGGGATTTAGCTCAGTAGTGCCTCCACCTGCCTCACAAGTGCAAGGTTGCATGTTCCATTCCCGGTACCAAAAATAAATAAATTAATTAAATAAAGCATTCCTCAAAGACTCACGTATTGATGACTTGATCTGCAATGCACCAATGTTCAGAGATGCAGCCTACAGAGATGATCAGATCATAAGGTTGCTAACCTCATCAATGGTTTAATCCACTGATGAGTTCATAGCTGAATGGCCTATTAATATGGTCTATTAGATTGTAGGACCTAATGAATGAGTAAATAAAATGTAGTCTTTATACACAATGGAGTACTACTCGGCCATAAAGAAGGATAACGTTGAATCATTTGTGGGAACATGGATGCCCCTTGAAACCATAATGTTAAGTGAAATAAATCAGATACACAATTTATTTTTATTTTATTTTCTTTTTTTGGTACTGGGGATCGAACTCGAGACCTTGCACTTGTGAGGCAGGCTCCAGAACCACTGAGCTAAATCCCCAGCCCCAGATACACAATTTAAATATTGCATGATTTCTCTTATATGACCAACCCAAAATATAAATAATTTAAAGAGCAAAATAAAGGGTGGATAATATGAAACGAGGAGATAGATTTTTTTGCAAATGGGAAAGAGATCTCAAGATGGAGGGAGAGGGAGAAAGGGAAGGGAAGTAAAAAGAATTAAGATGTGTTATGTACAGGTACCAACTCCCCATGATGAATGTAATCACTATGTACTACAAAGATGTACTTACAAAAATTTTAAAAGAATGTAGGGCCTAGTTATAAGGATTTGCTATCAGGAATATCCTCTCATGATGATGGGAGCTGACAAATCCCAGGATGTGCATGGTAAGGCAGAAGCCTGCAGGCCCAAGCAAGCTGACTGCTTTCCAGGTTGAAGTCTGGCTGGTTTCAACAAGCATTAATACTGCAGTTGGCTTGACTCAGTGCTACAGTCTAAATGTTTGTGTCCTCCCTAAATTCAAGTGCTGCAATCCTGCCCCCTACAGTGATGGAATTGGAAGTGGGAGCTTTGTCTTGGAGCAAGAGCCTCAGGAATGAAATTAATGCCCATATAAAAGGCTGGCAAGGGCCAGGGATTTAGCTCAGTTGTTCTGCCACCTGCATTGCAAGTGCAAGGTCCCAAGTTCTATCTCCAGTACCAAAAAAAAAAAGAAAAAAATGCTGAGGGAAGCTCATTCACTCCTTTTGCCTCTGAGTGCAGAACAGTCCTCATCAAAAACCATTTTGATGTTGACTTCCAGCCTCCAGGACAAAGAAATAAATACCCTCATAGGCACTGCTAGAATCATGTTGGATCAGGAATCTGGGCATCCTGTGGCCCAGTCAAGTTGACCCATAAAATTAATCCCACCATCCTACAAACCTAGAACAGCCTTTCACAACTCAGAATGCTCCACACCAAAATGTTAGGAGCACTAAGACTGAGAAACCATGGTGTAGAGGGAGGAGTTGAACTTATCTTGATGCATAAATATATCTAAGTAAATTCCTATGAAAGGGCTTTTGCATACTTTAATTTTTGTGGTGCTGGGGATCAAACTGAGGGCCTTGCACATGCTAGGCAAGCCCTCTACCACTGGGCTACACTCCAGCCCTTACATATGTCATATTTTAATCGGTTTTGCCAAACAGAGATTACACCTGTTAAGATGACACTTTACAGTATAGAGTACAGTGGATGTTTTCTCTTTAGCCCTCACATTGTGAGGTGTTTATAGATTAAACATTTTTTTTCTCATCAGAGAGCTGTGGAACCAAGACTTTGATCAGAGAATCCAGCAACTCTGTAGCATGCTAGGGCTGCTGTTTTAAAAATTATTTTTATAACATTTCTGGCTGCCTAAGTGGTGAAGCAGGTTCACATTCATGAGGGCTGTGAGTCATTCATGCCTGTTGGGGCTCATCATAAGTGGCTTGGCTAGGTATGAAAATTGCTCTCTTGAGGTGGATCCCTTGGGGAGAGGCCAAGGACAGGGTCCACCCTGAGTTGTCCACCAGGTCTAGAAGGAGGACAGCCTCTTCCTGGAGCAGGGACTCATAAGGAAGGGAAACCAGGGTCAGGCATGGTGGCACATGCCTGTAATCCCAGCACTAGGTAGGCTGGAACAGGAGAATCATCGTGAGTTCAAGGCCAGTCTGAACTATGTAGCAAGGCCCTGTCTGAAAAAAGAGAGGAGAGAGAGAGAGAGAGAGAGAGAAACCAGGTCCCAGGCATCCTTGGGGTATCCTGGGTAGGGAGCCTCCTGGAAGCAGCCTGAGGTCAGGTACCACTGCCTTCCTTCCCTCTTGTAGCCTCACCTCCAGCTTCCACGGTAAGGACTTTTCCCACTTGACCCAGCAAACAGGAGCTTCTTTCTGGAGCCAGGTGGTGCTGGGGAAGGTCCAGTCAGTTTCAGTTCCCTGTAGCCTTGTCTGTTCACTGCCCCTGCAGCTCCTGCCTTGGAAGCGTCCCACAGCCCGTGGCATTGGGCTGCACGCGCTGTACTTGGGCTTTGGCCTTCAGTGCCACCCCAGTGCCTGGAGACCATGCCAGAGCAGCCGGGAGGCTGTGGGGCATTGCATTCACTTCGCACGCGTGGCTGGTGACACCACCTTCCTAGTTTCTCTCAGGTGCAGAGAGGGTGGGAAGTCCCACTGGCCTAGCCTACCTGACACCATAGTCCAGTTCTTTGGCACTGAAGCCTGTAGCACTTGCATAACCCTGTAACCTTGCAAAACTCAATATCGTTCCCATCTGCGTGGGACCTGCCATTGCTATTCCTGTTGACCCTCCCACAGGTCTCCAAGGGCTCCTCCCTCATCCATCCCTGCTGGTGCCTGGCTGTTCCTGCCTGCCTTTCTCATGGCTCTGGGCCTGGATTCTTAGGCTTCCTGCTCTCCTCACCTCTGGCCCCCTGGCACTTCGCCCCAGGCCAAAAGGCTAGTTCCTAGGGCTGGGACCCTGCACCCTACCAAGCCTTGTCCTGTGAATATTCTCTGCCTTGGCAATGGGCCACAGCCTGGCTTCCTCAGTGACTCGCTGAGGCCCACTCCAAGCCTGTTGAATTCCAGGCTTGTTGTGATGTTTCCTGGTTTTTCTCTCAGGCAACGTCTAGAGAATATGGAGTAAAGGATGCCCTGATAGGCATATGTGAGGGGTGCTGTGTCCAACCCAGGGAAATACACCATGTCAAAGGGCTCACCTCCCACCTCAGCCTGAGAGGCTACTGTGTCCCCCCAAGAATGTTCTCTATCTCTTTCAAAGTCCTGCCCAGAACAGACACCTCCTCTTCTTCCTCTCCCTGATCTTGCCTGATGGTGCTCTCACTTCATGAATACTCTTTTCTCAACCTTGTCACCTGCTGATTTTTGAGGCAGACCACAAGGATTTCTTTAAAAGTCTTTTTGGTGCCAGGTGTGGTGGTGCATGTTTGTAATCACAGCACTTGGGAGGCTGAGACAGAAAGATCTCTGTGAGTTCAAGGCCAGCCTGGGGTACATAGTGAGCTCAAGGCCAGCCTGAGCTGCATAGTGAGACCCTATCTCAAAAAAAAATGTCCCTAGTCAGGGCTGAAAGACTGGACACACTCATCCATACTCTGGGCATCAGTCCACACACATGCCCCAAGGCTAGAGAGTTTAGTTTCCTTCATTTTTTATATATGAGAAGTAAAATGCCACTGAGTTCCTCTGTACCCCTCAATCCCACCCCATTCACAACTTCTGTCTTGAATTCAGGGTTTATCAATGGCCTGTATATTGTTACTCTTTGAGGGCATGTTCACAGCCATGATACAGTGTTCATTTGTAGGGTTCTGCTCTGCATATGAATGAGATCACACCACACATACATCTATCTGGAACTTTTTTTTGCCCAGCTTTATGCTCCTGTGATTCATTACACTGATAAAGACCAAGTGTGTTTATTTTAACAGTTCTGTGTGTAACTTTTTGTGAATTCATTGCAACAGATTCTTCCATTTCTCCTGCTGATGTTTCTAAGCCTTTTTAATTATTATTAAAAGAGCACTGCTGTTCTTGTTTCCCTCCATTCATGTGGAAGAGGCTCATCCGGCCACAGGAAGGGGACATCCTAGCACCTGGCAACCTCAGGTTACTGCTCTGCCAAATCACTCTCCTTGTACTTGTGCCAATTTATAGCCCTGCCAGTGGAGATTCTGTTGTCTACTTCCTCTCCAGCCTACACCATAATCAAAATTGGCAATTTTGGCCAATCTGACAGACATGAAATAGCATTTTTCTGATACACACATATCTCTTTTACCATCACTGAGTTTTAATTTGCATTTTCCTGGTTACTAGCATCAGCTCATATATTTCCTTGGGCATTTTGGGTCCTCCCTTTACGAATTTCTAACTCTAACTTTAAATCATTGTTCTCTTGAGCTTGATATCTATTTGATTTGTAGGATTCTCTGTGTAATTTTTCTACTTCTAAAATTCTTTTCATTTATTTCTTCATAGATTTCATTTTTAGAGCAGTTGTAGCTTCACAGCAAATAAAACTGGAAAATACAGAAAGTTCTCGTACACTCCTTGTATCCCACACACACTTCCAGGAAAAGATTCCTTCCACTATCAACATCTCCCACCAAAAGGGAACATGTTACATTGGTGAACCTACACTGACACATCTTCACTTCTTAGAGTCCATAGTTTACATTAGAGTTTATTCTTTGTGTAGTGTCTATGGGTTTGGACAAATGGCATGTATCCACCAGTATAGTATCACACAGAGTTTCACTGCCCTAAAAATTACCTATGCTCTACCTGTTCATCTCTTCTTCACCTCAATCCATAGCAACCCCTGCTCTGTCTCTTATATCCATAATTTAGCTTTTTCATAAAGTCACAGAGCTGAAGTACACAGTAGGTAGCCTTTTCAGACCGGCTTTTTTCATTTAATATGCATTTAAGACTCTTCCATGTCTTCATGGCTTGGTTGCTCAGTTATTTTTAGCACTGAGTCATATTCCATCACATGGATATACCACAGTTCATTCGGCTGCTTACTTGTCAAGGGACATCTGGGCTGCTTCCCTAATTATGAATAAAGCTGCTGT
This sequence comes from Heterocephalus glaber, assembly GCF_000247695.1. The sequence goes on from NW_004624868.1 coordinate 3,681,283, forward strand.
CAGCCTCTGGTGCAGGCTTTTGAGTAGACATAGACTTTCAACTTATTTGCATGAACAATAAGGAGCACGCTGCCGGATCATATAAGAGCACATCTACTTTTATAAGAAATTGCATAGCTGTCTTCCAAATTGCCATGATGAGGAGAGCCTGTTGCTCTACATCCTTAGCAGTACTTGGCGCTACCAATGTTTTGGACTTTTGACATTCTTGTAGGTGTGGATTGGCATCTCGTTGTTTTAATTTGCAATTTCTTGATGACAAAGGATTTTGAGCACCTTTTTGATATGCTTATTTGCCAACTGAGTATTTTCCTTGGTGAAGTGTCTTCTCAAATCCTTTGCCATTTTTTGATCGGGTTGTTGGTTTTCTTATTGCTCAATTGTAAATGTTCTTTGTACGTTTTGGCTAACTGTCCTGTGTTAGATATGTGTTTTACAAATATTTTCTCCTATTCTGTGGGTTGTCGTCTCATTCTTTTGTCAGTCTTGTTGCAGAGAAAAACATTTTAATTTTTAAAAAGTTCAACTTTAAAATTTTTTTGGATAGATTACGTTGATGTTTTATTATTTTATTTTATTTTTTTTATTTTTTATTTTTTGGTACCGGGGATCAAACTCTGGTCCTTGAGCTTGCGCAGCAGGCAGTGAAACCATTGAGCTAAATCCCCGGCTTGATGTTTGATTTTAAAAGTCATTGCCAATTGCAAGGTCACTCATTGAAAAGGTTCAATGTTACCTTTTACAAGTTTTATAGTTTGGTTTTGCATTTATATGATCTGAAGAGAAACCAGAGTATTGGTTTTACATTTAGATCTATGATCCATTTAAACTATTTTTTGTAATTTTTTGTATGCAAATGTTCAGTTGCTATAGCACCGTTTTTTGAAAAGTTGGCTATTCTTTCTGCTTCTATTGTTTGTAAGAGATTGTAGAAAATTGGGGACAATAATTCAGCATTTCTGAAATTTAGAATCCAGAGACTGGAAAATAAAAACTTAGGGAAGAAAAAAGAGAGAGAGAAATAGATCCCTGGGAACCAGGAAAATTCTGATAGGAAAATCAAAACCTGCAGAGAAATTGAAGAAGTAGAACACAATGCAGAGAAGCAAGGGGAAGGTCTGCACTTACTCCCGGATCCGGCTTTCAGCTTGTGGCTTGCAGGAAAGGGAGACTGAATCTACAGAGACAAAGCAAGAGCTAAAGACTCCAGAGGGCTTCTTCTCTAGGGTTAAGGGTAGTACATAACTGGTTCTTATGGTATGTTAACATCCAGTTTGTCTTGGATGACACTACTGTAGCTGATTTGCTTGAGGTTACCAGGGTTGCATAATTGTTGTTATTCTTTGTTTTTTTTTTACCACAAGCCAACACTCAGATTACCTTTGTGACATTAAAAATACTAGACTACATTCCCAGAGAACTTGATGTTGGGCCAATTACACTGCATCCTCCTCTCCCAAATTAATCAAAGTGGTTGAATCTTGGGGCTGAGGCAAAGGACTATAGTTAGCCATGCCCAAAGTATATCACTGAGAAGCAATTAATTAAAGAAATCTCTATATGAGCAAAAAAAATCTTTCTGCTAAAAGCATCAGCACAAAACAAAACAAATTTTAAAAGAACAATAGAAACGTGAAAAGACAAGGCAACAAAATGCCTCCCCAAAACACCCAACTTCCCCAAAGCCAATCCACTGGGCATTGAGGGAGAGAACAGCATAAACCACACACCTAAATTACTCAAAAGAACAACAGAGGTAGGAAATCAGATCAAAGAGATAAAGTGAAATCACAGAAGATATAACTAAACAGATAATGGAAGTCATAACCAAAATGATCGAGGAGCTTTCAGAAGTCACTAGTAAAAATCTAGCTGAGCTGCCATGCATGGTGGCACACACCTGTAATCTCAGCAATCGGTAGACTGAGGCAGGAGGATTGCTGCAAGTTTGAGACCAGCCTAGCTACATAGTGAGTTCAAGACCAGTCTGAACTACATATCGAGATCCTCTCTCAAAAAAAAAAAAAAAATCTGACTGAGCTAAACAAAACTATAGAAAACATAAATGACCAGTTAGCAAAGAATTAGAGTCCATGAAAATGTTCCATTCAAAAATTCAAGAGGGCCGGGGATTTAGCTCAGTGGTTTCACTGTCTGCTGCGCAAGCGCAAGGACCCAAGTTCGATCCCTGGTACTAAAAAAACAAAAATCCAAGAGGTTTTAGGGCCTCGGATTTAGCTCAGTGGTGCCTCGCCTGCCTCACAAGCACAAGGTCCCAAGTTCTATCCCCCATACCAAAAAAAAAAATCCAAGAGGTTAAAAATTATATTGAAAGTACGGGCAGCAGAAGCAACAAATGTGAGGACTTTTTCTGTTTTCTTCCTTTTTTTTTTTTT
>NW_004624868.1:3683789-3723121 GCF_000247695.1 Heterocephalus glaber
TCTTGAGGACAGAATTTCAGAACTAGAAGACAACTATGCCTTCAAAGACCAACTATTCAAAAACATTTTTAAAACAACAAGAGAAAATGAAACATCAAACATGAAAGATCAAACAGGTGGAAAAAGATGCAAAAAATATTAATCTAAGTGTAATCAGAATAAGTAAAAAAGGAGAAAACAGGCCACTGTGTTCCCTCTTGCTATCTGCTGTAGGGTGTACTTCTCTTCCTACTTTTACTCACTCTGCAGAACCTGTTTCTTTTCCTACCTTTAATAAAACTTTGTTACTGGGAAAAAAAAGAAGACAACACAAATGGCATTATGTCATGGAAATAATGGCAGAAAACTCCCCAAATATAAGGAAAGAAACATACCGAAAAGTGAGGAATATAGAACCCCAAATACCCACAACCAAAAAAAGAACCTCTCCACACCACATTATATTCAAAGTGCCAGAAGTACACCACAGAGACATAATTTTTAAAAATGTTAGAGAAAGGCAACAAATTACATATAAAGATAAACCCATCAGAGTTACAGCAGACTCCTCAACACAAACATTAAAGGCCAGGAGGCCTTGGAGTGAAGTGTTTCAAGCCCTAAAAGATAACTCCCACCCCCAACTTATGTATCCTGCAAAACTTTTCTTTAAAATTGGTGGAGAAATAAGTTATTTCCATGACAAGGAGCACCTCAAGAAATTGAGGACCACTAAACCAGCATTACAAAAAATTCTTTTGGCTGAGGCAGAAAGATACCTGATTTCCAGGTTACCTGAATGACTCAGTGACTTAAGGAGCCCCTAGCTCAAAAAATAAAACTAAAAGAAAGGTTGGGGATATAGTTCAGTGTGAAAGTGCTAGGTTCAATCCATGCTACTACAAAAATAAAACAAAGAAAAACCAAAAAGGAAAAGGAAACAGAAACACAGAATTTGTCCAGTGTTGCCCAGCATAAAAGAGAAGTATTACATCAAGAAACATCATGATAACACAAGGAGCTGAGCTGCGTGGAGCTGAGCAGTGAGGGCTGCCATTCGCACACACACCCCCACCCCACCCTGGGCCTCCGAGGAGTGGAGCTGCACAGGTGCCTGCAACAGCACCTCCCCACTCCGCCTCTGGCCTCTGGGCTGCACCAGACACTGCAGAGACACAAGGAGTCATAAAGGCCATTGTTGTGAGCTCCAGAAGATAGAGCAGAAGTGAACAATGGAAAGAGTGCCTTGCTCAGGCTCCTTGATGAAAACTGAAGCCCCCTGGAAAAGTGAAGAAAATCTCCAAAGTAAAGGAACACCAGACCACCATAGTTGGTAAGTTGGAGGGATCACTACCTCCCATCAGAACCTGGACTATCTTCAGGGGAAAGGCAGCTGGAATGTGCAATAGAACCTTGCAGAGTTCAACCCAGCAGGGGGTCAGGGAGCTCAATTTGAGCCTTGCAGCCAAAAATCAGCCTGAATCTCAGGGGACTGCTGCTGGCTTGCTGAGACTAATTGACTTAGATCTGCACACTACAGCCCACGTTGTCTATTGTGACAACAGAGACATACCCTGAAGGAGACCCTTCATTTTTATTTTTTATTTTCAAAATTATTTTTTCTCATATTTTTAATTTTTATATTTTATCTTCAGATTTTTGTTTTTTCTTTCTTCATTTTCTTTTCTCTCTCTCTCTCCCTCTCTCTCTCACTTGTTCTGTCACACTCTCTTCTCTCCCACCTTGTTCTTTGTCTCTCTCCCTTTTTGTTCCTGTTCCTGTCCTAATTTGAATTTCTTCTTTCTTTTTCTTTTCTTCTCTCTTTTTCCTTCTCTTGATTGTCATTAGTTTTAAAGGAAAGTGAATACAGTTTCTAGCTCCCCTATTGCTGATAGGTTGTTCTGTTCTTATCTTTGTTCTTTCATTCTGTCTTTTCCTCTTGTCTTCACCAGTTTCCTAGAGATTGTGTGATCTTCCTGTGTCTTCTGGCCTCACTTCTAACCTTTCCCTGTCCTTCTACCTATCTACCCTTCCCTCCCCAACTCCTTCTAAGTCCCCATCCCTAGGGTAAAGTTGCTGTCTTGAAGAGTTTATTCACTATAAACATATTTTGACCTAGTCTTCGATTTGGATTTAATTCACACAGTTAATGGTGTTATTAATCTACCACAAATTGTCATTTTCTAAGCTGTGCTTGGTGTTATTGTTGTTGCTGATTGTATCACTTGGGGTAAGGTGTTTGATTGATCTATGTATCACTTGCGGTAAGGTGCTGTGATTGATCTAATCAGTTGTCCCGCCTGGTATACTGAAAATAAGATTGCCTAAGAGTCATTAGAGACTCAAAACCTAAAGACCAGCTAAATCTGGAAGACACCTCTGAGAAGCAATAATTCCAAAAGGGTTCTAAATACAAGCAACAAAGATACTTACAATTAGCAATAGTGAAGTATCACCCAGGAATTAAACCAAAAACAGTACCAACAACAAAAAAGGAAATAAAAAGACACCTAAGCAAGGTGCAAACCCAGACTTCCAGCTCACCAAAGGCAAATTCTGGGGGAAACGAGGTGGAAAAGTCTGATAATCAACCACCTGGACACCCTGAACAGTTAGCACAGGAGGTAACAAAACAGATGAATGAGGCTCTAGAAAAATCCAAAACAGAAGTAATTTCCCAGACAACTACAGAGATGGTGAGCAGAATGAAAGATAAGATTAGAGTCTCTAGAACAGAAACAAATAAAAAGTAGATGAGCTCAGGACCATGATGGAAGCCATTAATGCCCAGCATAGGAAAGAAATGGAGACCATGAATGCCCAACGTAGAAAAGAAATGGAATCCATAAAACAGATTCAAACAGATATCCAGGAGATTAAAAACTCCACTGAAAGTATTCACAGCAGATTGAGTCAATGTGAAGATAGAATATCAGATATAGAAGACAGGATTGCAGTTAGTGACCATGAGAAGAGAGATTTCTTAAAAATAGTAAGGGATCATGTGAAATTGATCCAGCAGCTGCTAGATGATGCAAAGAAGAATAAAATAAGACTGATAGGAGTCCACTAAGAAACAGGAGAAAGTACAAATGACATAAAAATCTTTTCACAGAAGTAATAGCAGAAACAGAGGAAAAGAATTTGACATATAGATAAGTGAGACATATAGAACTCCACCTAGGGGCTGGGGATTTAGCTCAGTGGTTCCACTGCCTGCCTTGCAAGCACAAGGTCCTGAGTTTGATCCTTGGTACCCACCCCCCCAAAAAAACTAAATGTAAGTACTCCAACTAGCCATGATAAACAAAATCTATACCTAGATATATAATGGCCAAGATACCAGAAACCCAACAGAAGAACAAAATCTTACAAGCTGTTAGAGAAAAGAAACAAATCATATACAAAGGAAAGCCCATCAGAATCACAGCAGACTTCAAAACACAAACCTTCAAGTCAAGGAGAGCCTGAAGTGAAGTATTTCAAGCTCTAAAAGAAAATAACCTCCAACCTAGACTGTTGTATCCTGCAAAATTATCTTTCAAAATTGATAGGGAAATTAGACACTTCCATGGCAAAGAACACCTGAGAAACTTCATGAATACCAAACCAGCACTCCAAACAATTCTAAACAATATCCTAGAAAAAGACAACAAAGGTCTCAACTCCTTGAGGCTCAACACAGCGAAGCCATCAGGTAAGGCAAGAAATTAAAGGGAAAGGGGAAAAAATTAAAAAAGAGCCAACAACAGTAAAATATCATGACAAGAATGAGTCAATATCTATCAATTATAACCATGTTAATTGCCTCAATTGACCAATCAAAAGAAATAGACAGGCAGAATGGATTAAGAAGCAAAATCCATCAATATGCTGTATACAAGAAACACACCTAGTTAAAAAAGAGATTCATAAAAAAAAAGAGATACATAGGCTGAAAGTAAAAGGATGGAAAACAGTTCTCCATGTGACAGGAACCTGGAAAAAAGCAGGGGTAGGTATCTTATTTGCAGAAAAAGTAGATTTCAAACAAAAACTAATTAAGAGAGACAAAGAAGGTCACTGCATCCTTGTAAAGGGAACAATCCAAGAGGAAGAGATGACAATCATAAATATATTGCACTGATAAAGCATTAATACTAATAATAAGCACTAATACAATTGTACTGGGGGACCTCAATACCCCACTGTCACAAATAGATACATCATCTAGACAAAAAAATCAACCATGAAATACTAGAACTGAACCAAGCTTTTGAACAAATGGACTTAACAGACATCTATAGAGTGTTCCACCCCACAAAATCAGAATATATATTATTTTCAGCTGCACATGGGTCATTCTCCAAAACAGACCACAGGCTAGCTCATAGAACATGTTTAAGAAAATACAAAGGAATTGAAGTTATCCTCTGTATATTATCAGACCATAGTGCAATTAAACTGGAGATCAATAGCAGAAGAAACTGCAACAACTCCACAAACACATGGAAATTGAATAACACTCTCCTGAACAACCAATGGGTCACAGAGGAAATTAAAGAAGAAATTAGACAGTTTTTACAATTAAATGATAATGCCAGTACAACATACAGGAATCCATGGGACACAATGAAAGCAGTTCTGTGAGGGAAATTCATAGCAGTGAATACCCATACTAGGAAATCAGAGTGAGCCCAAATAAACAACATAATGCTGAACCTTAGGCTCCTAGAAAAAGAAGAGAAAGACAAACCCAAAGCTTGTACAAGGCAGGAAATTATAAAGATCAGACCAAAAATCAATGCAATGGAAACTAAGAGAACAATACAAAAAATCAATCAATTGAAGAGTTGGTTTTTTAAAAGAATAAATAAAATTGATAAACCCTTAGCCAACTTATCAAAAAAAGAAAAGAAAAGTCTCAAATCCATGCAATTAGGAACAAAAAAGGTGAAGTCACAACAGATCCAGCAGAAATCCAGAGGATCTTCAATACCTACTTCAAGAACTGGTACTCTAATAAAATGGAAAACACAGAAGAAATAGACAGATTTCTAGATGCATATGAATTACCAAAGTTGAATGAAGAAGATATAAAAATTCTAAACACCCCAATTACAATCAGTGAAATTGAAACATAATTAAAAATTTTCCAACAAAGAAAAGCACAAGTCCTGATGGCTTCATTGCTGAATTCTACAGGACATTTAGAGAAGAACTATTGCCACTACTCTTTAAACTCTGCCTTGAAAACACAAGGTCTTGAGTTTGATCCCCAGTACCAAAAAAAAAAACAAACTTATCTAATCTGAACATTAAAAAATATTCTGAAGGATATCCTAGAAAGAGATAATTAAGACAACAATGCCACAAAGTAAAAAAAGAATGTGGGCCAGGGATTTAGCTCAGTGGTTCCACAGCCTGCCTTGCAAGCGCAAGGACCCGAGTTCGATCCCTGGTAACAAAAAAAAAAAAAAAAAAAATGAATGAATACATCTGGCAGAATGAGCAACTAAGCAAAAGGAAAAACATATGGAAATCAGCAACAGAAAAATAATAATGCAATGACAGGAATAAGTCAATACCTTTGAGTAATAATTCTCAATGTGGAAGGTGTCAATTCCCCAATCAAAAGACACAAATTAGTAGAATGAATCTAGAAAAAATGCCATGATGGGCTGGGGGTTTACCTCAGTGGTTCCAGCACCTGCCTCACAAGCACAAGGTCCCCAGTTCAATCCCTGATACCAAAAATCCAAAAAACAAAAAAACCATGATATGCACTACACAAGAAACATACTTAAATAAAAAAGAAATTCACAGATTAAAAAGATCAAAGGATGGAAAACAATATATCATGCAACAGAAACCCAGACAAAAGCAAGAATAGCTGTTCTATGCTGGGAATTTACCTCAGTGGTTCTGCCACCTGCCTCACAAGTGCAAGGTCCCTAGTTCAATCCCTGGTACCAAAAAAAAAAAAAAAAAAAGAATAGCTATTCTAATTTCTGACAAAGTGGATTTCAGGCCACATATCTGTCAAGGAAGCAATTCATTAGGAAGAGATAAAAGTTATAAACATATACACACCAAATAATGGTGCACTCTCTGGAGATTTAGCTCAGTGGTTCTGCTGCCTGCCCTGGAAGTGCAAGGACCCAAATTCAATACCTGGTACCAAAAAAAAAAAAAAAAAGTTATTGAGCCAAATACTGAACCTTAGGCTCCTAGAAAAAGAAGAGAAAGACAAACCCAATTTCATAAAACAACACTAATAGACAATAAAAATCAGACAAACACCAACACCATTGTAGTGGGGGGACCTCAATATCCCACTGTCACAAATGGACAGATCAGGGCCAGAGATGTAGCTCAGTGGCACTGTGCCTGCCTGGCAAGCACAAGGTCCTGAGTTCAATCCCTGGTAAAAAAAAAAAAAAATGGACAGATCAATTGGACCCCCCCCCAAAAAAATCAACAAATATCTGAGTTGAACTAAACTTCTGAACAAATGGACTTAATAAATATCTACAGAATGTTCCATCAAACAACAATAGAATACAAATTCTTCTCAGCAGCACATGGAACCTTCTTCAAAATAGACCACATTAGGCCATAAAGCATGCTTAAGTAAATGCAAAAGAATCAAAATTATCCCATGCATATTATCAGATCACAGTGCAATTAAATTATAAATCAGTGACAACAGAAACTACACAAATATATGGAAATTAAACAATGCCCTCTTGAATAATGAATGAGCGGTAGATAAAATTAAGGAAGAAATTAGACAGTTCCTGCAATCACACAATAATGCCAGTATGACATATTGGAACCTACTAGACACAATGAAAGCAATCCTAGGAGGGAAGCTTATATGAATTCCAACATCAGAAAAACAGAGTGAAACTCAAATAAATAACCTAATGATGCACCTTGAGGTCCCAGAAAAATAAGAACAGTCTAATTCAAAGCTAATATGAGGAAGAAAATTATAAAGATCAGACCAGAAATTAAGGAAATTGAGACTTTAAAAATATAAAGAATCAGTGAATTGAAGAGTTGGTTCTTTGAAAGAATAAACAAAACAGATGAACCCTTAGCCAATCTTACCAAAATAAGGAAAGAAAAGACCCAAATCCATGCACTTAGAAAAGAAAAAGGGAAATAACAGTGGATTCTGCTGAAATTCAGAAGATCACTGGTAACCACTTTGAGCACCTGTGCATTAATAAAATGGATAATTCAGAAGAAATGGATAGATTCCTTGATACATATTTACTATAAAAACTGAATCAAGAAGACATAAAAATCCTGAATAATCCATTATCTGTCAATGAAATTGAAAAAGCAGTAAAAAACACTACCAACTAAGAAAAGCCCAGGTCCCAGTGGATTCACTGCTGAATTCCCCAAGAACTTTAGACAAGATCTAACACCAATACTTCTCAAACTCCTTGATGAAATCAAAAGGGAAGGTGTACTCTCAAAGTCATTCCTGGAAACAAGCAAGCATTACCCTGATTTCAAAAGCAGAAAAGGACCCAACTGAAAAAAAAGAGCAATACACCACATAAACAGAAGCAAGGACAAAAGTCACCTGATCATCTTAATAGATGCAGAAAAAGCATTTGACAAAATCCAACATTCATTCATGATTTAAAAAAAACCCCTGAAGAAATTAAAATAGAAGGTCTTTATCTCAATCTCATAAAAGCTATCAAGGACAAACCAATGGCCACATCATAATAAATAGAAGATAAAAGCTTTCCCTCCAAAATCAAGAACAAGACAAGGATACCCACTATCACCATTCCTGTTCAATGTAGCTGGAAACATTAGCCAGAACACTTAGACAACAGAAAGAAATAAAATGGATATATATATATATATATATATATATATATATTTACATATAGAAAAGGAAGAAGTTAAAGTATCATTATTTATAGATGACATGATTTTCTACATAGAAGATCCCAGAAACTCACCAAAGAACTCCTAGAATTGATAACCAAATTCAGTAGTGTAGCAGAATACAAAGCTAATACTCCAAAATCAATAGCATTCTTGCACAGCAATAATAAACTCACTGAGAGAGAAATAAGGAAAATGAAACCTTTCACAACAGCATCGAGAAAAATGAAATACTTAGAAATTAACCTAACAAAGAAAGTAAAATACCCCTACTATGAAAACTACAGTACTCTAGAAAGAAGATTGAAGAGGACTTCAGAAAATGAAAAGAAGGGCCAGGGATTTAGCTCAGTGGTGCTGCCACCTGCCTCACAAAAGCAAGGTCCCAAGTTCAATCCCTGGTACCAAAAAAAGAAAAGAAAATGGAAAGATACTCACTGTTCCAATATAGTAAATTGGCCATACTTCCAAAATAGTTATTCAGATTTAATGCAATTCCAATAGAAGTATCAAGAGCATTTCTCACAGATCTAGAGAAAACAATATTAAAATTCATATGGAACCAGGAGACCTAGAATAGCTGAAGCAACAAGGGGGAAGGTCATCACAATTCTAGACTTTAAGTTATACTACAAAGTTACAATGATAAAAACAGCATAGTATTGGGAAAAAAAACCCCAGATTTGTGGGTCAGTGGAGTAGAATAGAGGATGCAGAAAGAACTACAGGCACATTCAGCTGCCTGATCTTTGACAGAGGGGCCAAATGCTTTCACCGGAGAAAATATAGCCTCTTTAACAAATGGTGCTGGGAAAATGGCTTTCCACATGCTGAAGATAGAATCAAGACCCATCTCTCTCTCTCATCATGCATTAAACTAAAACCAAAATGGATTAAAGATTTAAATATTAAAACAGAAATACTTAATCTGCTGGAAGACAAAATAGCAAAACTCTTTAAGACATAGGTGTAGACAAAGACTTTCTGAATAGAACCCCAGTTGCATAAGAAATAATACTAAGAATCAACAAATGTGATCACTTAAAATTAAAAGGTTTCTGCACAGCAAAGGAAATAACCAACAGAGTGAAGAGACAACCTACAGAATGGTAAAACATTTTTACCAGCTGCTCCTCAGACAAAAGACTAATATCTAGTGCTCACTTCAGCAGCACATATACAAAAGACTAACATCTAGAATATATACAGCTCTCAAAAAATTAGACCCCACACACACTAAATTTAAAGACTCAATTTAAAAAGTGGACATTTGAAATGAATAGACACTTCTCAGATGAAGAAGTGCAAATGGCCAATAAATACATAAAAATATGTTCGACATCACTGGCCATTTGAGAAATGCAAATTAAAACAACACTGAGATTTCATCTCACTCTAGAAAGAATGGCTATCTTCAGAAAAATCAAACAATAACAAATGCTGGAGAGGGTCCAGGATTTAGCTCAGTGGTGCCATGCCTGCCTGGAAAGTGCAAAGTCCTGAGTTCAATTTCTGGTACCAGGAAAAAAAAAAAAGTGCTGGAGAGGCTGTGGAGAAAAAAAGGAACACTTTTTCATTGTTGATGGGAGCATAAACTGGTTCAGCCATTTGAAATAAATACAGAGATTCCTCAAAAAACTAAAACTGGAAATTCCATTTGACTAGCTATTACCCTTTTAGGTATGTTCTTGAAAGAGTTAAAAACATTGTATTACACTGCTACATGCATATCCATATTTATATAAGAACAATTCATGATAGCTAAATTTTGGAAGCAGCTTATAGTTCCATCAATAGATGAATGGATAAATAAAATGTGGCATTTATACACAATGGAGTACTGCTCTGACATGAAGAATAAACGAGTCATTTATAGGACAGTGGATGCACCTTGAGACCATAACATTAATTGAAGTAAATCAGACACACAAGCTTAAATATTGCATGGTTTCTCTTATATTGAGAAACCCAGTATTTAAATAAGTTGCAAAATGAATGACAGACAATAGGAAAAAAAAAGAAATTTAAAAAGTAAAGTGTATCTTGATTTAGTATAATTGTTTTATTTGTTTTATATGTTTTTGGCCTGTTAGCCTGGCTGTTAAACTGTGTTTATGACAATTAACTTCTCAAAAAATAAATACATAAATCTGATGCTGTCAAAAAATTTCTTTTAAAAAATGGGGGCAGAGGGGACAAGAAAAAAATTTGAGATGTGTTGTGTACATGTACCAATTCACCACAATGAGTGTAATTCTGATGTGTTGAAAACATGTACTAATAAATATTTTAAAAAGAAAACTGGAATAAGTCTAGCCAGATGGTACAACCCATCTGATCCTCCTTACTTTTTATTTTGAAAAATTATTAATTATTGATAAATTTTCTTTAATGGATATGGACCTATTCAGATTGTCTGTTTCTTTCTGTGTAGCACATTGTATTTTTTAGGAAATGGCCTAGTTCATCTAGGTCATCAAGTTCATAAGCATAAGGTTGTTCATAATATTCCTTCATTAACCTTTTAATGTCCCTGGGATCTGTAGTGATGCTTCCTCTTTTGTTTCTGATGTTAGTAGCTTGTGTTTCTCTTTTTTCTTGGTAAGCCTGGCTAGAAGTTTACTGATTTCATTGATCTTTACAAAGAATTGCCTTTTGGTTTCATTTATTTTCTCTATTGATTTCCTGTGTCAAATGTCATTGATTTCTGCCCTAATTTTTATTATTTCTTTTCTTCTGCTTATTTCAGATTTAATATACTCTTACTCTATATTTCCTACAGTGGACATTTGCATTATTGATTTTAGAAATTTCTTCTAAACATGTGCATTAAATGTTGTAAATGTCTACACACTACTTTTGTTATATATCATAAATTTTTGCAAGTTGTATTGTAATTTTCATTTCGTTCAAAATATTTTCAAATTTATCTTGAGATTTCTTCTTTGACCACTGTATTTTTGGAAGTTTATTGTTTAATATTCATATAGTTTGAAAATTTTCAGCTATTTTTCTGTTATTGGTTTCATGTTAATGTCATTTTGGTCTGAAAACAGACATTACATGATTTCTATTCTTTTAAATTTGTTAAGGTGTGTTTTATGGTTCAGGATGTCCTCTATCTTGGTAAATGTTCCACACAAACTTGATAAGAATATATACTTTGCTGTTGTTAGATCAAGTAGCCTATAAGTATGTTTTATCAAATTGACTCATTAAGATAACTACGTCCTTACTGATTTTCTACCTTCTCTCTGTCCATTTCTGAAATCTCTAATTATAATAGTGGGTTTGTCTATTTTTCCTTTTATTTCTATCAGTTTTTTCCTCACATATTTTGATGCTCTCTCTTTTTTTTTTTTCACCAAAATGGTTTTATTTTGGTCACTGACACATGCATAAATGCTGCAATTTTATCATTTTGTTTGGTTTCTTAAATATTACTATAAGTGTGCATTAGAAATAAATGTTTACTTTTAAAAAATGTGGCACAAATCTTCTTGGCTTTTTGGCTAAGATCAAGTGTAGAAATGTGGCACATTAAACTCCTCTACAAACATAATCCTTTTAAAATATATTTTTCTCTTTTGTTTCATACATAAATAACTTTACCTATAAAATCACAAATAAAACCATCAACTCTTAAGGCCTAGAAATATACACACAATTTTCAATTTGAGGAAAATGTTTCCTTTGCTTGTATAAATAGCAGGTAGTATTTGCTCTGTTTATTATTCAAATGCTTATCACAAGTTCTGTCTTCTAACTTGTTTTGCCAAAAAAACTTTTCAGTTTAATTGGTAAAGATGCCATATATTTGAAAAGTCAAAATAGTTAAAAGCCAACATTTTTTTTAAGTGGCAGAGAAGGTGACTATTTAAATATTGCTAAATCTTATTAAAATCATATAGAGCTGGGGGTTTAGCTCAGTGGTTCCACTGCCTGCCTCTCAAGCACAAGGTCCAGAGTTCGATCCTTGGTACCCAAAAATAAATAAATAAATAAAATGTGTTTTGGGCCGGGGATTTAGCTCAGTGGTTCTGCCATCTGCCTCGCAAGTGCAAGCTCCTGAGTTTGATCCCTGGTACCAAAAAAAATCATTTAAGGCCAGATGTGGTGGTGCATACCTATAATTCCAGGACTCAGGAGGCTGAGGCAGGACGATCACCATGAGTTCAAGGCCAGCCTGAACTATGTATCAAGACCCTATCTCCAAAAAAAAAATCATTTAGGTATCTGAACAACAAAAAAATGCTACTGCAGAGTCAATTCTTGTACCATCATTTAAATAGCATCTAACAAAACTTAAAATTTTAAAAACAGTAAAATCGCTTATAAGACATTGATATATTAAGGGTTGTTAAGTCTTCCTGGAATATTGATATATTTATCATTATATAATGCTCCTGTTTATCTCTAATAATTTTCCTTACTCTATAGTCAGTTATGTCTGAAATTAATATAGCTGCTTTAGAATTCCTTTGGTTAATGTTACTATGATATATCATTCTCCATCCATTTACTTTTAATCTATAGAACATATTTAAAATGATTTTTTGTAAATAAAAAATTTTTTTAAATAGACTGCTAGTCTCTTTTTGTATTGTTTTATTTAAAATTTTTGTCTTTTTATCTTATTTTATTTTTTAAAAGACAGGGCTTTGCTGGGGATTTAACTCAGTGGTTCTGCTGCCTGCCTCACAAGCGCAAGGACCTGAGTTCGATCCCCAGTACCAAAAAAAAAAAGAAAGAAAACTAGACAGGGCCTTACTACATATCCCAGGCTGGCCTTGAACTCTCAATCCTCCTGCCTCAGCCTTTTGAGTACTGGGATTACAAATGTGTGCTATGATGCTAGCTATTTGTTTGTTTTAAGATAGGGTCCTGCTATGTTCCCCAGGCTGATCTCTAGCCCCTGGGCTCAAGTGATTTTCCTGCCTTAGCTTCCCCAGTAGCTGGGATTATAGTTGGGTTTTCTTTTTTGTTGTGGTTTCTGGTTTTGTTTGGTTGGTTTGTTAGTTTTGGTTTTTTGTTTGTTTGTTTTGGTTTTTTGAGACAGGGTCTCATTATGTAGTTCAGGCTGTCCTTGAACTCACGGCAATCCTCCTGCCTCAGCCTTTAGAGTGCTGGAATTGCAGATGTGTGCCACCATGCCTGGCTTTACAGTTGTTTTTAATGCATTAGTATTTTAAGTCATGAAGAAAACAAAACAAAATGTACAATTTTAAATAGTAGTACTAGCTTTTTAAGCTTTTTTTTCAGTGTTGGAGATCAAACTTGGGCCTTATGCATGCTAGGCTAGTAATGTGTCACTGACCCACACCCCCAGTGATGGAGTAATACTTTTTAAAAAATGTACTGGTCCTTTAAATCATGTACCAAACAATAAGTGGTGTAAGATACTATTGTTACAATAATACTTTTTCTTAGTTGCTTTCTGATAGACAAATACCCAACAAGAAAAAACAGTAAGGCAGAGGAGCATGGTAGAGGAGAGCTGCTCATGGCATGGTGGAGAGGAAGCAAGAGAAAAAAGAGAGGAGCCTAGAAGGGAAATAAACCAGTCCAGGCCACACCCTGGGTGACCCACCTCTTCCAACCAGACCCTACCTCCCAACAGCAAATCATCTGTAAACCTCCACAATCCACCTTTCCAGAGCCCTGACTATGAACACATGAAGGTTTTGGGGGCCATCTAGACATAAACCATAAAATCCTTGCTTTTACAAGTGCTCATATAGTTACCCTTCCTGGGTTTCATTTTGTTTTGTTTTGTTTTGTCTTTTGCAGTTCTGGGAATCAAAGCCAGGGTCTCACATGCTAGACAAGTGCTCTACCACTGAGATACACCCAGCCACAACTGAGTCATTGTTTTATTTGGGTTCAAATTACTCTCTAGTGTTCTTTCATTTCATCCCACAGGACTCCTTAGAACATTTCTGGTCAGGGAGGTCTAGTGGTAACAAATGCCTTCATCCTTTGTTTATCTGGGAATATCTTAATTTCTCCTTCTTCTTCTTCTTCTTTTTTTTTTTTTTTTTTGGTACCGGGGATCAAACTCAGGACCTTGCACTTGCAAGGCAGGCAACAGAACCACTGAGCTAAATCCCCGCCCTTCTCCTTCATTTTTTAAGAATGATTTTGCTGGATAGTATGTTCTTCGGGTTTTTCTTTTAGCACTTTGAATATAACAGCCCATTGCCTTCTGGCCTTCAAAGTTTCTGATGGTAATTTTGTTGTCTATCCCCTTTAGGTGATGAGTCTCTTCTCTCCTGGTCCTTTCAGGACTCTTTCTCTGAAGGTGGAGCTCAATGGTAGAGTGCTTGCATAGCATGCACAAGACCCTGAGTTCAGTCCCCAATACTTTAAAAAAATTTTTTTTTAAATTCTCTCTTTTTTTGACAGTTTGATAATAATGTGTCTCAGGATGTGGCTCTTTGATTTCATCCTATTTGGAATACTTTGAGCTTCTTGGGTGTTTATATTCATGTCTTTCATCAAATCTGTGAAGATTACATGACTGCCTGCCATGGAGTTGTGGGGTGAGGGATGAGTAGTTATTGTCAAGCTAAGAACTGATATTGACAAACATTTACTGCAATTTACAATATATTTCTGCCCCTGCAATTTTTTTTGTAGTTTAAATTTATTTATTTATCTAGCACTCTGGAGGCTGAGGCAGGAGGATTGGTGCAAGTTCAAGGCCAGCATGGGCTACACAGTGAATTCAAGGCTAGCCTGCACTACATAGTAAGTAAGATCTTGTCTCAAAAAATAAAAAGAATAAGAATATAAAGATATCATTGGTATACTAAAATGTTTAGTACATTTTTCATAAATGCTAAAACAATATTGGAACATTTATCAGTGCCACCCACCCCACCCCCAGTGTTAGGGCCTTGCTATGTATGCAAGGGATCAACCACTGAGCTACACTCCCTGACCCCTATAGATGTTTGAAAATCTGGTTCCTAAAATAGATAATATGATAAAAATGTTAACCCCTTCTGCTTATAGAGTTTAATTGTATCTCAATGCTTAGAGTTCCTTGAGTAACCAGTATGTCCTTGATCACAGGAGGCTCAATAAAGAGATAATGGTGCATGGTATTAAAAAAGTTTATTTATTTTATTGGTACATTTTAGATACATAATGATAACATTCATCATAGGGAATTTATACATTATACATTGTACAATTTATACATTATACATTTATACATTATATAGCTTGCTTCTTCTTTTTTTCCCATTCCCCTCCCCTCCCTTCAACTCCTCTTCCTTTCAATATTATTATTATTAAATTTTTTGGTATTGGAAATCAAACTCAGGGCCTCATACCTGCCAGGCAGGCACTGCACCACTGAGCTACATCCCCACCCCTTCCTTTCCTTCTTTACAAAAGCTTTGTTTCCATTTTTTCCTTCTATTCTCCTTTTTTTCTCTTGTCCCTTCTCTCCTTTCTCCCTCTCTCCTCTCTTGTTCCCCTTCTCATTTGAACATTTTCTTTTATATCTATTTCCCAATATCTATTCTGCATTTTGGTCTTTATTTATACTTCTAGTATCTCACATCAGTGAAACAATGTGGTATTTAAACATGTGTGTCTGATTTATTTTATTTAAGAGTATGGTGTCAAGGTGCATCAATTTAACTAGAAATTTCTCAAGCTTATCCTTCTTTATGGCAGGGTAGTACTCTACTGTATAAAAAAAAACCCACACATCTTCTTTATCCATTCATTAGTTGATGGTCATTTGGGGTATTTCCAAGATTTAGCTGTTACAAACTATGCCTCTATAAACATGGATATGCATATGTAGCTGTGGTATTATTGTAGCTAGGTAAGTTAATTAGATATCTTGTAGGCAATTAGACAGGGCTGGTCTGTGAGGAGCCAACATAAGGACAATCAAGACACATTCACTGAAAGCTGTCATTGTAAAAGAAGAGAAACTACCACACCAGCTTGCTTCCCCTAAGGATGTATAGCAGTGATTGATATTCTAAATAGGTATCAGTCACCTGGGAGGGGACAAAGATCTTACCCACTCCTTCCAGGAAAGGTCCCTGACCGAAAATCCTTGTATGCTTGCTACTTGACTTGCTTCCCCATTGGATCCCCATCTAATCAATATTACCTAAGTGACTATACTTGTCATAATCTTATTGGTTGATCATAGTTTTGTCCACCTTGAGATTTCTCATTGGATCATCATTGCCTATGTAACTGTACTTGCAATCTTACTAGTTGACTACAGTTTTGTCCCACCTTGAACCTGCCTCATCTTGTGGCTTTGTCCCATAAAACACCTTTGAGAAGCAGGGTGGGCAGGGAGCCCACTTTCCAGTGCCCCTTCTGTTTCTTTTAGATAGAAGCTATCTTTCTCTGAATAAATTTTTCCTGCTCTTAACCTTCATTTTTCATAGAATTCATTCTTTGATTTTAGAGAACAGGAACTCCAGTTTTGGATATCTTGCATGTTTCAGAGTTACATCTATTCGCCCTATATTAGTATGATACTTTTAATTCTTTTGTTGCCCCTGCAATTTGCAAGTCTTCAGTAGACACCCCCAAGTGGAGCTAGCTACCCCTTAAAGCCCTGGGCCCCAAAATTTAAAAATGGGGGAGTTTTATACAGTAGTTTAAATTGGGGTGGGTTTGGGATGAGCAATAACATTACTGTCTTGAGGTTGGGGCTTTCTTTAGGAATAAGATATTCACATAGCATAACAAAACAGGATACGTATTGTGAATGTTGAGGCTAACCAGATACATTTTCAAGGCTAACAGAGGACAACAGAACACATTGTGAATACTAAAGCTAACGATGTGTATATATTTTGTGGGGGCTTACACTGTGATTATATAAAGTATCATTTGTTGGGAGAGGTTGTGGATTTGCCTGTTTCTGGGTAAATAGGAACAAAATAAGGGCCTGTGAGAATTCTTAAGGCTTGAAGACCTAAAAGTTTAAAAATTCTGCATTAAGGTGACAACGAGGGGCCATGGCCAGGGCTACTCTGTGGTGGATATCCAAAAGTTCCTCAGAACAAACTAGGTCCCTACAGCCCATCTGGGTAATCAGCAGAAAGTCTCCACATCTCCTCCCTATCTGGCCTCCTCAGTGAGGTGAAAGGCAAACTGTCAGTGATCACCAGATATCCTCTGTCTCAGAGTGATCTGAAACAGTGCTGTCAGAGCCCTTTCTTAAGACTCCATTAAGAGTTGAGCCACAGGTTTAGACTTCTCTCTCTACTAGTAAGATAGGACCCCATGTTAGATGTAAAAACCAAATCTTTGATAGACTAAAAACTACTCAAACCTTGTCTCCCCCCTTGTAGGCATGGTCTTTATCATTTATGTGCTTAGGGGAGAAAAATACCCTTGCTGATAGGTTGTGCACTTTGGAACTTTGACTGTGGACTTGTAGAATACTATGGGGTGATTTTTTGGATGTTTAAATGGCTTGAACTTTATTCGGACTTTTTCTCTCAGCTAGTGAGTTAAAAATTCCCCTTAAACTTTTCTCTAACTTGTTGGGAGTTCATTTTAGAATCCCTTGTAGTCAGACCACTCCTCCTTCCAGGAAGTCAGACTAAGGCAACTTGCATAATTGTTTCATCTTACACAGAGGGAAAATAGCCTTGCAGAACTATTTTGTCTTATACTAGGGATAATAGCAATCAGTTAGTGACTTACATTTGTGTTTTATATACTAATTAGAATAAAAGGAACATTTAGCCAGCCTTTCTCTTTCTTCATGCTCTCATAGGAAGCTGATAAAGATGCCTTTGCCAACATGTGGATTGTGGCTGCTAGCAGGACCTGTGTTTCAAATACTTGGTGAATTTAAAATGGCTCTTAAAGGAGTAGCCTTGTCTTGCTGCTAATAAAGCTTGCCTAGGTGAATGTCTCAGAGATTTCTCCACCCTAGGGCCCAGGGCAAAATCTCTGACCTATGTGTCTCTGAAGACAATCTCTTTTGCAGGCAAAAGGTGCTCTGATTTGACCTATTTTCCTCTCTTTCAAAGGGCTTAGAAAGCGGTGGTTTATTATTGATTTTGCTAGCATATTTCCCTTTTAAATACTGCTGTTACAACTGGAATCAATTATAACTTGTGCTTTGGACAGATTATGATGCTATGTCACAATTAGAATTATACTGTAAGAGAAAAAAATGGTCAAAATTGTTTAATGTTGAGACTTTCTTTACATTAAAAAATAATCCTTGGTTGTATTCAAATGTAAATGTGGGCCACAGAAAAATCAGACCCCTCGCCCTTAAGGGATTAAGTATCACTTAGTCTAAGATTACTCCTTGCCCTTTAAAACCAGAGAACAAAGTTTCCAAGACAACTTCAAGCTAAGCCTTGATCACCACATACTGAGGGTGGAGTTTCTAGGCCAGCCAAAATTAAAACCTCTATGTGGCTATATCCATCCTTAGCTAAGTCGTTCAGGTCCCTCAAAGACATCATCCCTTGCAGGAAGTAAATGGCAAATATGGGACTATGTGTGTTCATGTGTCTTTTCTCTCAGTGACCTAAGACAGATCAAATGAGACCTAAGAGTTTTCAGATGACCCTGATATGTACATTGAGGTCTTTAGAGGACTTACTCAGACCTATGAACTAGATTAGAAAGATGTAATGTTGCTCTTAAATCAAACATTGATTTCTAGTGAGAGACAAGCAGTATTAAAGCTACTACATTTAGAGATAAATATTACCTTAATTTTGGAAGGTGAAAAGACAGGGAGTCAGGGGAACATCTGGTTTCTACTGGAACACAAGCAGTTCCTGTACAAGTCCCCCACTGGCCTGCCGATCATGGGATTAAAATAGGAGACATTTTCAGGCATGTATTCTTGAAGTTCTAAGAAAGATGAGAACCAAGTCCTTCAGTTATTTTAAATTGTCAACTATTTATAAGGAAAAAGATGACATCCCTAGCTCCTGATTTGATAAAAGAAAATACTATAGTTTTTCCCAAATCACAGTCTTGCAATATGTAGGCCGCATGCTGCGATGTGCCCCCTCAGAGTCACTCCCTAGTGAAGGCACCATTCTACTGAATTTTCTAACAGACAGGGGTTATACGGTTTCTAGATCTAAGGCACAACTTTGCAGCCTTGAGGTAAAATATTTAGGCCTTATTATACCTAAGGGAACCCAAAGACTGGGGGAAGAAAAATTTAAACCAATTCTTTCCTTCCCAAGCCCAAGACTCTAAAACAGCTAAGAAGATTCCTAAAAAATTACAGGCTTTTGCTGTTTTGAGACAGTAGGATATAGTGAGATTGTGGGACCCCTCTATCAGCTTATGGAGAAACCTAAAAGATGGTTACCCATATTTTAACCTGGGAGCCTGGTTCCCAGACCCCATTCCAGAAGCTCAAACAAGCACTTCTAAGTGCCCCAATACTGAGCCCTCCTACAGGACACCATTTCAGTTTATATATTAATAACAGGCAAGACATGGCTTTGGGAACGTTTATACAGGATCGAGGAGCTTCTCAACAGCCTGTAGGGTAATTAAGTCATAAATTAGATATTATAGATTCAAAGTCTTTTTTTTTTTAAAGGCAAGCTCTAAACAGTATAGTTAGAACAGTGTCATTCTCTCTCACCCTCTTCAAGAGGCAAAAAAAAAAAAAAGCAGCCATTCAGGTTCTTTGATTGTTGGTTTAATTTTTTGCTTGGCAATATAGTTGCAGTCAATCATACCTTTGTCCCTGGAGACATGTTTTGCTAAGGGTTACAGATGTACTCTGGGAAAGCTCTTGATCTTAACTGTATTTCTACACCTGAGAAGGTTAAGATTTAGTTCTTGCGTTATACTTAGAGCCACTCTTCTGTTCCTTCTCCATTGGCCTGCCCCTGAGAAATAACACAATTCTCAATAGTGTTTGGTTCGAGGTGCTTCCCTTCTCTGTGGCTGCTGTGCTTCAAGACAAAGTTTCCAGAATGGTGAGTTTCCCCTCCCTGAATCCCTTCCAGAGTAAAGCTGACCTTCACTTATCTCTGGGCCATGTTAAAAAAAAAACCGGTCTAGGTTTAATCCTAAAATTCTCAAAGAATAATATGAAGGTTTTTAGTCCAAATTTATCTGTCTTTCAGTCTTTAGGCAGAATTGGAGGTTAACTCCTCTTATTTCCCTCAAGAAGGATGCTGACTGGTTTTTATAGCACAGATAAATTCATTGATAGAACAAACATTTCTAGGGACTCTTATGAGTTTAATAGCTGTTTTAAGCAAAAACAAGTATTAGAAAATAGGCATAGCTCCAGTCCCCACAGGACTGCCTCTCTCATCATGATTTCTCCCTGGAACATCTTCCTGGGCCAACCACTATTCACAAAGATGTGCTGAGGCTCTGAAAAAGGAAAGCCTATACCGAAGTGTGGTCCAAGATCACAGGATCACAAGGAAGGGAGTCCAGGCACATGGCAAGAGTAGCTAACCTGGCTCTGGCCACTTCCTTGCACCTTCAGTCAGCTGCTGCTGGTACTGGACAGACTGAAGACTAAGGGACACTTTAAATTGGACACAGAACAAGAGGGATAAACAAGGATGCCTGCTTTCCCTTTGTTTCTTTTAAAGTTAACTTGTGCTTTGAAAATACCTAGGTGAGTAAGAACAGGAGTTTCCTGGGGAAAATAGGACCAATGAGCCAGTATAAGGTAGCTAGTCTGTGCCCAGACTATCTTCTGATTTTCTCCAGATGGCAGCCTCTGTGCTGGAGGAGTCACCCTGGACATGCCTTGGGGATTTGTGAATCAAGTAGAGATTCACCAGGGACACCGGTCTGTTTCTCTTGTTTCAGTCAGGAGACTCCATATCTAAACTTTTCATTCCTTTAGAATATATTCTTAAACATTGGAAAGTGTGCCAGCCTCACTGAAAAAGAAATTTTTCTGCACCATGCCTGCCTATCCCCTAGAGCCAAAATGGAATACAGAGGCCTTCTTCACTCACTGTTTGGAATTCATACTTAGCTCCAAAGAGTGTCATCTAGTCTCTTTACAACCAAACCCAGCCTGAGTGCACCCCTCCCCCCACCCAGAGACAGTTAAAATTACCTTTAACAGTCTGTCTCTTTAGAGGGAACAGCTACATGTGTCTATTAAAAAACTGTGGCTATGAAAGCCACAATGAGAACCCTGTATAGCTGGGTATTCCAGTCAGATAAACTGTCAGCTTAGGGCCTGTTTTAAAAACTGTCTTTGCTCTCACAGGTGTAAAATGTTTTTATTCCTTTTGACTCTTATTATAAGAGATCTCTGTTAATTGACCTATAAAGGTTCTGACTAGTCTTATTTATAGTTACAAACTTAAAAATTATAAAAGGGTTATTATAATTCAACTTGACCAAATACATCTGAGTGCACTCTGGCTTATAAACAAGTCATCTTATGCGTATATTTGTCTGTCTGTTCAATTTGCTACAACGTGTACAGCAGTTTTGTTTGAGCTCAACAATTTTTTAGTCTTTTTTACCCTTTTGGATTTTTAAAGACGTTGGCCTGTAACTTAATTTGGCTTATCGATAAATGTCATTAAGGACATGCTTCCCCCAGGTTGCCAGATGATCAAAATGATGTCAACTGGTTTTACAAACACAATACATATTGTTGTCTGTATATAATAACTCGGGAATGTTTCATTTTTCAAAAATAATGTAATTGTTGTGATCTAGCTCTTATAGGTCATCTAAAACTTGGTTAAGATAATTAAATAAAATCTTTTGGGCTTAGAAAAGGCTCCTCTTGGTAAATAAAGGAGCGGCTATCTGGAAAAATTTGTTTCAGCCTTTGTTCACAAAGGAGACCCCAATAATTTCCATAGCTTTGTGGGAAATACATTGCTAAACATATTATTATTATATGTATACATTGGCTAAGTCAAAAGGCCAAGTTTTCTGTGGGAAAACAATAAGGTTTTATTAAAATGTTCTCAGTACAAAATTAAATTACAAGACAAAGGGTTTCATATAACTGTGATACTCGTTATTTCATGGTGTACTAAATACATTCACACCTTATGAATGTGCAAGTCTAGGATATTGTTTATGGTAATAGTCTTTTTTGACTGAAGTACTGCCTTTCTCTTGCACTCCAGCTATTTGTGATAAAAGGTACATGTCAAGCCAACATGAGATAACCCAACAAATAATAGTTTTCTTAAAAACTTATGTGATGTATGGGCCGGGGATTTAGCTCAGTGGTTCTGGCACCTGCCTTGCAAGCACAAGGTCCTGAGTTCAATCCCTGGTACCAAAAAAAAACTTAGGTGATGTATATGTCATATGTGTCATTACACTTAGAGATGCTTAGATGCCAAACAGTCCAAACAACGTCACACAATAAAATTAAGGGCTAGACACTATAAACTTCTAAGGTACTTTCTCTTTAGATGACATCCTATTAAAGGATGTGTCAATTAATGTCTTGTAATCAGATGGAGGTGTTTGACTAAAAGACTATTCCATACTAAGATGGACATTTAAGTGTGTTACAAAGATAATGTCATCATGATTGTCATGCTCAAATACTATGTGTAGCTCCTGATCTTAAGTTTCTCTATATAAGGTATAACTGTTGTCTGTTAATATCTGCAAGGATTCAACTACTAAAACAACCATGGCTAATAAATAACAGTTGTCTAATTGTGCTTTATATTTCAGAAGTTCCCAGACAAAATTATAATAGTTAAGATCACTGCTCCTACTGCACTACTAATGTCACTGATGTTCTCTTCTGGGTGTTTAACAACTAAAGTTTGAAGACAAAAACTAGGAAGGTAATTAGGCTAAGAGGACAGCCAATATTTTGGTCCTAACCCTTCAAGATCAACAAAGAATCCAGGACATGAGGGAACTTTTTCTATAGGATTGTACATCTTTTGTAAGTCACCCAACCTCCTGAACAGGGAGATTGCTGGATGCCAGAGGACAAATGTACCATGTGCCAAAGGAGGGTCACCAAGAGGGAAAAATTTCCCATACTTTCACTGAAAGCAACACGGTCAAGGAAGACCATGACCTATCATGGTGGCTGACACTGACAGGGGAGCTGAGAGTTTCTATGCATGGTTCCAAAATAATGCCTGAGGGGACTTAACTGACCTTGATAGACAGTAAGAGATTGATTCTAATTTTTTTTTTTTTGGTACTGGAGATCAAACTCAGGACCTTGCACTTGTGAGGCAGGTGGCAGAACCACTGAGCTAAATCCCTGGCTCACTTTAACTTGGTCTTAAACACCCAGCAGAAAAGAATAACCAAAAGAGGTATAAAAAATGATGCCATAGTAATAAAGCTAGATATAAAAAGGGGCTCCAATCACTGACCCCTTCTGGCAGTTTCAAGCTATACCAGTAGCTGACTATAGTTATGGAACATTAGGAAAAAACTATGGTAAAATCTATAAGAGCTCAACTAGAGTTTTAAAATTTCTTAGCTAAAATTGCTCTTCAGATTGTCTCTATTTTCTTATAGTAAAATTAGAGAGACCTATGACAAAATATTAGACTTACAGATATCCACCATCAATAAGAGTCTAAGAGCCAGCAGGTTACAATCACTATTTCAGTTTTTAAGTGTGACTCTCTCCCCAACCTGTCTTTCCATTCTAGTGCTCATGCTTAGATTATACATGCTCTAACTTCTTAAAACTTCTGTTTATTCTTGCCTAGAGGCTACCAAACTCCAAGCAGTCATACAAATGGAACCAGTGACAGATGTTCTAGACTTCTTTTACAGGGATCCACCAGATTGACCTTGTAAAAAAGTTCATAAGTGCTAAACTATATTAGCATAGTTTATACTGCTAAAGATATTGTATGACAGGTTAACGCTATATTGGGTTCTATAGTCCCCTGGACCTTCTCCTTATCCTCTTTGTGGGAGGCTATTACTAGTTCCTCCTGATGAAAACACTTTTTGGCTATATTCATAACAATCCTGCTGATCTTATTATTTGGCCCATGTATTATTATTATTATTTTTTGGTACCGGGGATCAAACTCTGCACCTTGCGCTTGTAAGGCAGGTGTGGTTCCACTGAGCTAAATCCCTGGCCCTGGCCCATTATTCTTAACTGTTTCTTTGTCTTTGTCTCCTCCAGACTCAAAGCTATACACCTACCCAAGATGACAATGCCTGGTGCCTACCAAGGGCCTTTAAATAGACCCTCTGTAGAGTAACTCAGACTGCCGATCACAACTATGGCCCTCTTCATCTGGATCAGGCAAGTACCCTTGCCCCTTCAGGGTAGTTAGGGGTACTTTTTCAGAGGGGAGAATATTGTAGATATGTAAGTTAGATATCTTGTAGGCAGTTAGACAGGACTGGACAGCGAGGAGCCAACATGGAGGACAATCAAGACACATTCACCGAAGAACAGCATTGTAAAAGAAGAGAAACTACCACGACCATGTAGGATGAATAACAGTGATTGATATTCTAAATAGGTATCAATCACCTGGGTGGGGGACCAATATCTTCCAGGAAAGGTCTCTGACTCAACTCTTACTGAAAATCTTTGTATGCTTGCTACATGACTTGCTTCCCCTTTCAGTCCCTATCTAATCAATATTACCTAAGCAATCATACTTGCAATCTTACTAGTTGACTATAGTTTTGTCCCACCTTGAACTCACCTCATCTCCTCATCTTGTGGCTTTGTCCCATAGAACACCTTTGGGAAGCAGGGTGGGAGGGCAACCCATTTTCCAGTTCCTCTTCCGTGTCTCTTAGGCAGAAGCTATCTTTCTCTCAATAAATTTTTCCTACTCTTAACCTCCATTGTTCCTAGAATTCATTCTTTGATTTTTAGAGAACACGAACTTGTGCTTCATATACTAGCAGGTTTGGGAGTTATATCTATTTCCCCTATATGACTCCCCTTCAGTTTTGAGGGTCACTTTCACTGCATACTGAATTCTAGGTTGGCAGCTGCTCTCAACACTTTAAACATTTCACTCCATGCTGTCCTTGCTGGCCTGGCTGGTGAGGAGTGATTGGATGTAACTTTTTGCTCCTCTATAGGTGATTTTTTGGTCTGGCTTTTTTCAAGATTCTTTCTTTACATTTAATTTTCTGCAACTTAACTATGATACACTGAGATCCAGTGTTTGTTCTTGTTTTGCTTTGTTTTTTGACATGTATCATGCTCGGTGTTCTCTGAACTTCCTAGACCTATGATTGGATTCTGACATTAATTTTCAGAAATTCTCAGCCATTATTGTTTCAATATTTCTCTTTTCTTTTTTTCTCCTTCTAGTATTTTTGTTATGCATATTTTGCATCTTTTTAAATTGTTCATGGTCCTTGGGTATACCCCACCCCAGGGCTTGCTTTTTGTGATAATAGTTCAAACTGTCCTTGAACTCATAGTGATATAGATCCTCTCCCCTCAGCCTCCGGGGTGCTGGAATTACAGGTGTGCACTGCCACACCCAGCTCTTTCACCTTTTTTTTTTTTTTTTTTGGTACGGGGGATCAAACTCAGGACCTTGCACTTGCTAGGCAGGCGTGGTGCCACTGAGCTAAATCCCCAGCCCTATTTATTGGTTTTCTCGAGAGGAAGTCTTGCTCTGTAATTTAGGCTGGCCTTGAATCACTATGTAGCCCAGGCTGGCCTTCAGCCCAATGGTGATCTTTCAGTCTCAGCCTGCTGGGATTACAGTTGGGCACCACCACACCCGGCCTAGTGATCATACTTTAAATTCTTGGTCTGATATTTCCAACATTCCTGCCATATCTGAGTCTATTTTTTCGTGGTGCTGGAAATTGAACCCAGGGCCTTGCATATGCTAGGCAAATGCTCTACCATTGAGCTACACCCCATGCCTAAATCTGGTTTTGCTGGTTGCTCTCTTACTTCAAAATGGATTTTTGCCTCTTAATATGATGTGTAATTTTTTGTTGAAATGTAGACATGACCTACTAGGTGAAAGGAACTTCAGTATATCAACATTTAATGACCTGATGTGGGGAGGGGAAATGTTCTATAATCCTATGATTAGATCTTTTAGTAAGCCTGTGTTCTGGGGCTGTGACCTTCAAAAATGTTTCTCAGCTTCTTCCCCCCCTTAGATGGGACAGGATGGCTAGAGTGGGCCTACATGGTATATTTCCTTTAGCCTAGGTTGTTTAGGCTCTGATAAAACCCTTGCAGGTAAAGCTCTTGTGAGAGAGTTTCTCCTGTGAGCAGGTGAGGAGAGCAGAAAGTTTTGGTGGGATATGGTGGCACATGCCTGTAATCCCAGCACTCGGGAGGCTGAAGCAAGACATAGTGAGTGCAAGGCCAGCCTGAACTACATAGCAAGATTCTGTCTCCCAAAACAAAAACAAAAATCAGAATATTCTGGTGTACTACTCTCTCCTCTCCCTGCCTTCATAAGGGATTTTTTATTTAATATTCAGTGTGAGAGCCTGGGTGAGGCCCTGGAAGTAAATCTCACACAGCATGGCAGTTTAACTTTTAGACTTGCCCACGCTGAACCTTTGCTAACTTGTCCATTACCATTCAGGTTTTCCTACCTGAAGTTCTGGGTCTTACTGAAATTTCTCTTGTTGAGCTTATGCTCTGGGAAATTATGACTGTACTGGCCTGTCTTTCCAATTTTGGGACCAACAGTTCACCCTGTGACCTCACTTCTCTGATGGATCTAAGAAGAGTTGATTTGCAGTTTATTGTTAGCATAGAGTTGCCACTGCTAAGCTCCTTAATACTGGATGGGAAACTGGAAGTCCTCTTTTATTTATAATAGGTAAAATATGTACATATACGTATGCAAAATTAAAATGTATGAAAAGGCTGTAAAGAGTACAGCAAGTTGTGTTTGATTTTTGGCCACCATCTCATTCTAGTACTGTGAGACCCAACGTAGCAACTTAGCAATACCAGCACCATGTTGAGAACATTCTCCTCCGTTTTGCAAATATGTGACTTCCAGCTGCACTCTGTCTCCCGGGAGAAAACTCCACCCCTAACCAGTAAACAGAAACTGTGTTTCAGGTGATCTGCAACAAACTTACCCAGGGGAATGTGAGGAACTAACTGTGCTTATCCTGGCTTCTGTAACCAGCTTCTGCAACAATTTGTAACCCAGGGGAATGGGAGGAGGGACGTTTTCTGTGGTTTTTCACTCTCAATATGCAGTCCTCATTTCAATTGGGACCTTTGTCCTCTGACTTGGTTGGAGTGTACATGGGTCCCGGCCAGAAAATAAAGTTCTTCAGTAAGATCCCAGGACTGTGTCCTGCTTTGAGAGTTTGTCGCTAATCTAATTTGGGGATGAGGTCCAACAGTACTAGTCTGTAAAACTGTTACCAACTTCTTGTGTACCCTTCCAGAGACATCCTAGGCACATAGAAACATCTGGCTGCTTATATATTTGTGTAAGTTGTATATTTTTATACAAATGGTAGTACTATATAATATATGCAATGTCCTACACTTTACCATTCCTTGTGCGACTCAGGATTGAACCCAGAGCCTTTACCCTGAGCTACATCCTCAGGCCATTTTATTATTTTGAAATGGGATCTTGCTAAGTCACTAGGTTGCTCAGGCTTGCCTTGAACTTGTGATTCTCCTGCCTCAGCTTTCCAGAGTGCTGGAATTATAGGCATGTGCCACCATGCCCGATGGACTTTACCTTTTTCACTTAATACATCTTGGAGATCATTCTTTTTTTTTTTTTTTTTGGTACCAGGGATTGAACTCAGGACCTTGCACTTTCGAGGCAGGCAGGGGAAACACTGAGCTAAATCCCCTGTCCTCATTCCACTTTTTAAAAAATGGTTGCATAGGGACCGGGGATTTAGCTCAGTAGTGTGGCCTCCTGCCTCGAAAGCACAAGGTCCTGAGTTTGATCCCAGGTACCAAAAGAAAAAAGGTCCCATATTATATCTTTGATGGATAATTTAGATATCAACTTGCTATGGTTGTCAGTAATATGCATTATAGTTATATGACTTTTGTAATGCAGATTTTATTTTTATTGTAGTAAAATATATAGTAAAATAAAATTTAACTGTTTTCAAGTGTATATAGTTCATTTGTGTTAAGTACATTCACAATGTTGTGCAACCTTCAACACCATCCATCTTTCCTCAAAACTGAAACTTTGGCTGGGATCTCTTTTATTTTTCAGTACTGGGAATCAAACTCAAGACTGTGCTTGCCAGGCAAGCATGGTGCCACTGAGCTAAATCCTCAACCTGAAACACTGAAACTCTGAATCCATTAAATACTAACTCCCTGTTTCCCCTTCCCCCTTCTCTGGCAATTATTGTTCTATTTTCTGTCTCTGTAAAATTATTCTAATATCTTGAGATTTTAATTTTTATGTAGACAAAGATATTGATCTTTTCTCTGATAAGAGAGTACTTCTTTTTGTCTTGGCTATGTCAAAGATGACAATGCTCTGAAATGTCCTTGTTCAGGACCTCTCCAGTCAATCATACTGTGGCCCATTACCTTTCCACCTTGATTTCCCTGGAGGGGCAAGCTAAAGAGAGGTGGGGTGTGGCTCAGTTGTAGAGAGCTTGCTCCATTGTGGGAGGCACTGAGTTCCATCTGCAGCACCGCAGGTGCACATGAGCACACTCAAACACACATAGAGAAAGATGAGTACACATTTTGTGGCTAGAATGCTTGTCTCCTCCAAAACTCATGTGGAAATTTAGTTGTCATTGGAATAGTATTAAGAGGTGGACCTCATGCTGGGGATTTAGCTCAGTGGTGCCACTGCCTGCCTTGAAAGTGCAAGGTCCTGAGTTCAATCCCTGGTACCAAAAAAAAAAAAGAGGTGGACCTCAAAGAAGTGATTGGGCCATGGGGGCTCTGCTCTGATGAATGGGCTTCCTGCCATTATAAAAGGGTGACTATGGCCCCTCTTGCTCTTTTGCCCTTCAGCCATGTGTTGATGCATCAAGAAGGAACTTGGCAGATCCCAGTACCTGGATATCAGAGCTTCCTGGACTCTAGAGCTGTGAGCCAATACATTTCTGTTTACTATAAATTACCCAGTCTGGTATTGTTACAACAGCACAAATGGACAGGGGTAGAGGGTGAGGAGCAGATGGTCTGGACAGCAGATCCCCATAAAGTGACCACTAATGCAGGACACAGCTTTATCCCTGTGTGGGTGGGACTTATCATCCCAGGAGGAGCTTCAGAGTTGGTGGGGTTGCCTCAGGAAAGCAGGCTCTTATGCCATAGAAGGTTCAGGTGACCAGAATATCTCAGAGTTCACTTTCTGGAAAAGCTGTCTAGTTCCACTGAGATGAGCATCCTGAGGCTGATGCATTGAAGGATTCTTCTTTGTCTTCTTCTTTTTCCTAATTATAAAGGTTAATTGTGTCTTTTATGACAATTCAAATGTTACAGAAACATGTAGCATTGTTAGTACTGCTACCTATAGTTTAACTCCAAAGAAAATCATAGTTGAAAATAAGACATGCATTCCTTAACTGTTTTACTTTTCCATTCAAACACAAACATTTGTTTCTGCAGGTAGCAACATGTCATGGTATTATGGTTTATGTCTTGATGTCCCCCCAAAGTCTCATATGCTCAAAGATGGGGCTTTGGGGAGTGATTGGATCATGGGGGCATGATACTCATCAGTGGTTTACTCCACTGATGAGTTTATAGCTGACTTGCTATTAGGAGGTGAGATCTGGGGGTGTAGCCTGGAAGGATTTATCTCACGTTGGCCCTTCCCTTCACTGTCTCTCTGCTCCCAAGGACCCCATGCCATGTACCTCTTCTTCTTCACCATGCCTTTATGCCATGCCATCCTCCCTTTAAGTTGAGATAGAATAGAAGAAATAAGATCTTAAAGACAGTAAACCAGCTATTGTGGCTTTCCTCTTGAAAACCTGCCCTATGTCCTCTAGAGTATACGTTTATCTTGCTTTTTCCTCTTTTACTTGACCCAAGCTCACTCTGCAGAGCCACTTTTTCCCTCGCTCTTCACTTTTATTTTTTCAAATAAACTTTGCTACTGTAAAAACCAACCAAACAAACCCCCAAAACAAGACATAGTAAACCTATAAATTGGGCTCTGGACCTGTCCTTTTCACCTGTAAATTAATTTCCTCGATCTTTAAAAATGCAGCAATATTTGTGAACAGCATATCTCCACTTCAAACACATAAAAATGGTTTGCATTCTGACATAGCATGACAAATGTGTAACCTGACAGTAGGAATATATATCATAGATCACCTATCTTGAAAACGTTCTCAAATGTCCCATAAATATACCCAGCTTTGGCTCATAATGCATCTTATTTCTCTGAATGCTTGCACTCTTGTGTACTAAAATTCCTGCCAAATAAACTCTTCCCAATCCTCTTACTGACTAATCCTGCAAATTCTATTTCTTCTATGAAAGTCAGCAAACCTCCAAACAGTATATGCTTAGGGTGGGCTAAGTTCCTCATCTCAGCTTCAGTGACCTCCCCAGACCCAGTCTGGTGACAGAGCTAGCTAATTATGGGCTGAAACTTCTACAGCTGTGAGCCAAAAAAACCCAAACAAACTCTTTCCTCCTTTAAATTGGGTATTGTGTCTCTAATGGAAAAGTGACTAAGACAAATTTTAGTACTAGAGAAGTAGGGTTGTTGTTGTGACCCTGTTGCAGAATTTCAAAAGACAGGAGAGATCAAATGGGTGCCAGGAGGCTTTGTTTAAGGTGTATATACTGGCTCAGCAGACTGTCCGTCTGAAATGGCTGACTGCTGAACAAAGAGAAGTTCTAGCTTTTGTACATTTTGTCCAAGAGGATGGTCTTTCTATTGACATAGCAAGTGAGTTTACTGGAACAGGACAAGGGCAGACCGTTTTGTAACTTTGCCTTGAAAGAAGACAGTGACTTATGAATCATATGAGAACAGGGTGTCATGAACTTTGTTTACAAGACACAGATACTTTTATCTGTACCAAAACAACTAGTTACAGCTACAAGGGAGAGGAGAATAATGGGCGGAGGCTTCCCAAGGCTAGGAAGGACTTGTTTTTTCTTAAGTCCTGCTTCAACTGTACCTAACCATGTGGTTCAAAAGCCTTTGGAACTGGCTTGTGGGAAGAGTTTGGAAAAGTTTTTAGATGTTGGCTGGAAAAGGAGCCCTAGAATGTTGTAAGCTGAGCTTGATAGGAGATTCTGGTCAGCGCTCAGGAGACCAGAATGCTGATAGACATACAGCCAGTAAAGACCAGGCTCAGGAAGTTTCAATTGGGAATAAAGACTCCACTGGCAGTTGGACTCAAGACCATGTGTGTTATGCTCTGCCAGAAAATTTGTCTACACTTTTCTCCTGTCCTGAAATTTTGAGGAGGAAGACTAAAATTAGGTGCAGCATATTAATTAATCTGGTGGAGGAAATTTCAAGGCAGCCGAACATTCAGGCTGTAGCTTAGATACTGTTGGGCCTTTTAGCCAGCTCTACATTGAGAATCAACAGCAAATAGTCCAGTTGAATGAGTTAAAAAGTTTTGAGTTTGGCTAGAAAGGAAGCTAAAGTTAAAGGAGGAAAGGCTTATTTAGATCATAGTTTGTAGAGGTGTCAGTTTATAGTTGGTGGCTCTAAGGCAGGGTGGATCATGAAGGTATGATAATCATCAGTACATTAGTTCATCCATGAGTCTATCACTGACTTGATGTTAAGAAGTGGGATCTGGTTGGAAGAGATGGGTCACTGAGAGTGTGGCCTGGAAGGGTTTTTCTCTTGCTGGGTTGTTGAGGCCCATTCTATATAATTCTTGGGGAAATATAACTTCATAATTAAATCATGGTTAGGGCTATCTGAGGCCTAGTGTCTTCTTGCCTGCAAGCTGGCTATGCTATGCGGAAACATAACTCTGTGCCTCCAGTCACAGCTGAGGCTTCAAAGGTCACATGATGCTGTGATGCTCCAGGGAAAGATTACATCAGTTGAAGACATCCTGGTTCTTTGAGAACCAAGTAGTAACACAAAAACAGAAAGGTTTCACTGGGGGAAGGACAAATTCCTTATTAGCCTGCTATCTTGTCTTACCTACCTATTGTAAGAATGCTTTGCCCATCTCACCATCCTCATCAAAATAAGACATTCAACAACCTAAGATCCTCATCAACATAGGATTGCCACTACCCTCTGAGTCATTCAATACTTCCTCCAATTATTTTATGTACCCAATAAATAGTGGCTAGCTTGGAGTACCTTTGTCTTTGCCCAGTCTGGCATTGACCTCCCAGCTCCCCAAGTACTTTGAAAGTATATCTCTTTGTCTTTATTTCTCACCACACCCTTCTCCAGGCAGATTGGAGGACTGATCTGCCTCTGAAACCTGTTCCTCCCTTTACTCTTTCTTGGCTTCCTGGACTCTCTGTGCCCGGAACCACTTCTCTGCCATGCCCTTCTTCTTTGTTATCCTGCATTGGGGGGTCAGGTGACTATGGACTGAAACCTCCACAATTGTGAGCCAAAACAAACCTCTCCTCCTTAAATTTGTTGGTGTTGGGTATTGTATGTCAATAATAAGGAAAATTTAAAAAAATAAGGAAAACCATTAAGACACATGGCCATCTTTTTATATTCAAATATAAGAGACAGAGCTTTTTTTCTTTTGCATTTTTTGAGACAGGCTCTCGCCAGGTAGTTCGGGCTGGCCTTTAATTCACTGTGTGCCCAGGCTAGCCTTGAATTCAAGGTGATCCTTTTGCTTCAGCCTCCTCAGTGCTTGGATTACAGTGCTTGGCTTTTTCTCTTTTACAGCTTCATTTTAAAATGAGAATTTATTCATTTAGTGAGATTTTATTACAGAAACAGTACATGGTGTCAGGGGTATAGCTCAGTGGTAGAGCACTCACTCAGGATGTACGAAGTCCTGGGTTCCATCTCCAGTGCTGTGTGCAGGGGAGATAGTACATCAATATATTCATGAAAGCCAGCAATATATAAATGCAAGAGGAAAAAAGTGAATTTCCTCTGATAGTTCTTTCTCCTCTTTCCAAAGGGGATAATTTATTTTACTTTTTCACATTTATACCCATGCACACATGCACACATACATATACTTCAAATATTTACTGAACCATTGGCTGTGACAACATCCAGGTCAATCTAGAACAGGTCTAAGTCATTTTTACCATCTTTATAGTTTTTCTGTATTGTAATTTGGTGATTCTCAGACTCATCTGAGAATGGGTAGAATATGAGGTGCTGAGCCCCCTCCAGGTCTCATGCTGGGGTAGGTTGATACAGCCTTAATTGTGAACCAAGTGCTATTTACCACACCTCATCCTTTATTATGAATACCCTGTACGCATCTCTGACCATTTGAGAGAATAGAAATGATGAGTTAAGTGAAATTGGCTACATTAGTTTTAATGATTTGGTCAAACTGAGCCCCAACAATGAGCCCCCCCTTCTACCCCCACAGCAGTGCACAGAGATGTGCTGTCCATCCCTCCCTACTACCCATGACCAACACTGCATGAGATTGCTTTTGCCATTATTGTTTTTGTTTTTTGATATATAAGAGAAGATACTTCATTATTTTAGTTATTTAATTAGTAAAGAAGCTAAGCAATAAATAATTGGGGATGTCATGATGGGGTGGTAGAGTTACACTCACCAGTTTCCCCCACAAAACTGTAGTACACTTGCCAGAACCAAAAAAACCTACATCAGTATATTACTATGACTAAACTCCAGATTTTATCATTTTCCTATCAATGCCTTTTTTTCTCGTTTGTGATGCCAAGGATCAAACTCAGGCCACTGTACACATTAGGCACACTGCCTTTGAGCTTCATTCTCAGGTGTGCGTGGCTTTTCAATGTGGTTGAAAGAATTTTTATTTCTCTTTCTTTCCTTTTCTCTTCTCCTCCCTCCTCCCCTACCTTCCTTTTTCTTTCTAATGCACATTGTTAACAAATGTAGATAGGACCTACATGAAATAGTGTAACAAATCTAATCAAATTGCTACCTGTCTTAATTTGAAGTGCATGACAAAATATCACAGACTAGGCTTAAATAACATATTCTAATAGTTCTGGTGGCTGTAATTCTGAGATGAGTGCCAACACGGTCAGGTTCTGATGAGGGTAACCTTCTTGCTGTGTCATCACATGACAGAGAGAAGAAACAGGTATCTCTTCATTTTAAGGGCACTAATCTCATAATGGGGGCTTCATCCTCATAACCCTCCAAAGGGTCCAGCTCCAAATACTTTCACACTGGAAACTGGGGCTTCTTCCTATGAATTCCTGGGGGACCAAATATTCAATTTGTAACTTCCATCTAATGGCTTCCACCTAAGCCATTTGGTCTTTACTTCAATACTTCACTCATCACCCAAGGAGGTGATCTAGTCCATCCTCGAATACTACTCTAATATTGAACTCTGTAAATTGTAAGTGAAAAGAACCCACTTCACCCCCCTCCCCCCGGAATTAAACTCAGGACATTGCGCTTGCCAGGCAATGTCTGGCCCACTCACACTGTTTTAAGCAAAAGATGGAACTCATTGGTCCAGACTTAAAAGCAACTTGGTGAACAGTGTGTACTTGTCTTCGATACTTCCCAGCTGTTTCCCCTCAGTTGCTGCCATCTGTGGTGCTTTGTCACTGCTGGCTGAGATGGCTTTTCCATTGCTTAGCTGAGTGTGTTTCTTTTTCACTCACTTCATTGCAAGCCACAGAAGTAAGGGTCATCAGCTGAACCAATCATAGGTGTATGTAATTTCCAGGGAATATAAATTTTTTGAAAGGAATATTATATAATTTTAATCTGTCATACATCAAGGCAATATACGTGAAATCACAAATTTTCAATGTCAATTTGGTCTGAAAACTTATTTCTCTGGGCAGAGAGCTTTCTTCCATCCAGTGGTATATTTCTAAAGTGGTTTGTATTTTGCTATCCACATCCCAAAGTTTTTCCCACTATGGATACAGAACTGAAATATTTTAGTGTCTTTTGGGTGACATAAGGTTAGTGTCATAATTGTATAATTACACCCCGGTGTGCAGCGCGCAGCAGCCGAACCGGCAGCAGACCGCTGGGGGTCAGCCCCGCGGGGCTGCGAGGTCCGGAGAAACCTGGAGAATGGCACTGAAGCGGATCCAGGTTTGATTTCTGAGTGGATGCTTATAAATTGCTTGTGTTGAGTAGCTTTATTGCCAGTATTCAGAATCCTTGGGAAATGACTACTTCTCAGAAGCATCTTCCAGGTGTAGCTGGCTTTTGGGTTTTGAGCTGTTGCAGGATTCTACCTCTTCAGTTTATTGGAGATGAGAAGTTTCTGCCTACTTGGCTCACCTGCCAGTTCTGTGGCACTGGCCTGTACGTTTGTTTGTTTTTTTAAAGACCCTTAGGCAATGTCAGTCTTGGTATATCAAAGGAACAACTGATTGGCATAATTATGTCACCTTGGCTAAAGTAGTACAATCAACAATAACAACAGCATCAAATACAGCCTAGAAAATGGCAATTTGTAGCCCTTAATATGGCTCTTTTACCCTTAGGGAAGAAGATGTAAAAGGGGTTAGGGGGTAAAAAAACAGAAATAGAAGAAGAGGAAGAGGTGAGAAGCAAGGCTGGGGGACAAACTTTAGGAAACTGGTGAAGACAGGTGGGAAAGAGAAAAGAAAAACATAAAAACAAGAACAGAACAGAACAACAAAAAACTAGAAACTGTATTCAAACAATCAAGAAAAAACTAAACAAGAACTAGAAAGGAGGAAAAACAGAAAGAAAAAAGAAAAAAAGAGAAAAAAGATAAAGAACCCAAAAACATTCAATTCAAGATGTGTCTCTGCTGTCGCTGTTAGGCAATGTGGGCAGTCTAGAATCAGCAAGGTAACTGCAGCTTCGTGGTGGGGTAGTGGATAATCCCGGCCAGCACGTCCCTTTAGTTCATCTAAAGTTCAGGCTATGAACTTTCCGGCTATGAGGCTGGACCTGGATTCTACTGTTTTTTTGTTACGGGGATGGAACTCGGGTCCTTGCGCTTGGAGGCAGGGAGCAGAACCACTGAGCTAAATCCCCGGCCCTGGAACTGGATTCTTTGAGCCTACAACAGTCTGAGTCTCCTGCTGGCTTGAACTCCACTCCCTAACCTCCTGCTGATTTGAACTCAGCACCTGCATGGAGGCACTGGAAGCCACTAGATGTAGTCTCCCCGAAGCTGTTCTGAGTTCCAAGCTGGGTTGGCCCCTCTTCAAGATGGCTATCAGCCAATCACCCTCTCCTGGGAGCTGACTGACCTGCAGCGGGATCCTCCCGCCCAGTGCTCCACAGGACCTGTGGGTGATGATTTGTTCCACTGGCAGGCCACCATCATGGGCCCGAATGACAGCCCTTACCAAGGAGGCGTCTTCTTCCTGACCATCCTCTTTCCTACCGATTACCCGTTAAAGCCCCCAAAGGTTGCTTTCACAAGAATCTATCACCCCAACATCAACAGCAATGGCAGCATCTGCCTGGACATCCTGCTGTCACAGTGGTCTCCAGCACTGACCGTGTCCAAAGTTCTCTTGTCCAGAACTGTCTCTGTGACCCCAACCCTGATGACCCTCCAGAGCCAGAAATAGTCCACACGTACAAGGCTGACAGAGAGAAGTACGCCTACTCTTTTGTTTGCTTTGTGCCATGACTGTCCAGGTTCCCAACATCTTCCTGCCCATGCCATGCCCTCGTGCAGCGTGTGTCCCAGCCCAGCTTCTTGGCCTTCGCTATGTGCCTTGACTCGGAGGAGGGAGAGGGGATAAAAGCAGTTCACCCTCCTGGGTGGCTCATCAGATACCACTGCTGAACCCTAAGATACTGTTCCAAGCCCCGCCCTCAGGACAGCAAAGTCAGTGGCCAAGAATGGACTCAGAAGAATCTGACAAGTAAATTCTGGATTAAACTCTCAGGTTTATGGCATTAAAAAAAATTGTATAAATACAAATGGAGCCACCCATGCTGCTATAGTTATAAACTCATCTTAGACAAAATAAATAAAGTATCTGAACTTTTTTTCTTGTAAATGTGTTCAAATATGGAAGAATTTCTGAGGGAATACAATTTCTGATTGCCCAGGTTGAGGCCACAAGCTCCTATGAAAGTAGGACTTGAGTCCACTTAAATCAGAAGATGCTTCATATGCTGAAGAGAAGCATGGTGCTTCCCCTAATAAAAACTACCTTGGTGTTCTACAAAGAAGGGAGTGCGGAGCCAGGGGATGAAAAACAACTGATGTCCCCCATTCCTTGGGCTGGTAGCTAGCCCTTCCTTCTCTTTTCCCAATCCTTTCAGGTGGGACCACTCTCCTCCCATCCCCTACTGTTACCTCAGCATATTTATTTCAAAGCATCTGACTCTCTTCCCCAGGACTCAGAAATATACCAAGTTTAAGAGGGTTGGTGTGGTCTGTCCCAGGTCCACTGTTTATGGAGAATTTAAAAACAATTACGAAGGGCTAGGGGTTTAGCTCAGTAGTGCTGCGACTGCTTGTCAAGGTCCTGAGTTTGATCCCCAGTACCGCAAAAAAAAAAAAAAAAAGAGAAATAAAAATGTAATCTGTTTTTTATCATCACCGTGCACTAGCAATTCTAAATAGTGCCAGTGACAAAATACTCATCCTTAAAAAAAAGAAATCATGATCCAGAACACCAAAGATGTTTCACGAAGGAAATATTTTGTATATAATATTTATTCTGACCCCAACTCTACTTTCACAAGGAACTGGGAAGCTCAATCGCAAATATGCCTAAAGTCTCTTGGCCTTGTAGAGTTGTGGGAAGGTCTGGATTTGAACCCTAACGGTT
Source organism: Heterocephalus glaber (assembly GCF_000247695.1). The sequence continues at coordinate 3,721,489 of NW_004624868.1, forward strand.
TTCTCACTTCTCTTTGCTCTTGGGGAGACTACTTAGCCCCAGGAGTGGCTATTTCTACCCTAATTTCTCAGCCTTCCCTGGGGAGGATCCTAAGTAATTCTCCACCAGGGCTCCCCTTCAGGGCTCAGGATGGAGGAGAGAGATTATCAAAACTATTAGCTCATTTTCCTGACTCACTCTTTCTATTCTATTTCCAAAGCCTGGCCAGTTGCCCAGTGGTGCTTGAGAATGTCAGTCATTCTCAAGGCTGGCTCTGCAAGTCCTTGCTTTATGAACCACATATCGGCATGAGGTTGGATTTTCTTCATATAGTACATCAACAGCAGCGATATTTAGTATCGCAGAAGACCTAATGCAGATGTCAGAATCCAGCTATCTTCCATTAAGCCAGGCTTTTAAAAAAGTGGCAAAAATGTAACACCATACCTCTCTTTATTTTAGAAGAGGGTACAGCCACTGAAACTATGCAATGTTTATTTTTAAATGAAAAAATACTTTAAAACATTTTCATTAAAATATAGTAACATCGAAAGCTAACACCCACATTAGCAAAAGCTTTTGAGCCTTCGACCATTTTCAGGAACATAAAGCGGTCAGGAGGCTGAGGTTTCGGAACGCGGACATTATGTCACCCTCGGAGCTGCTTCGGAAGGGAGAGCCACTTTCTTCCCAACAAGTGAATAAACAGATTGGCTGCACCACGCCTCACGGCCAAGAAGCCTGGCACTCCGTGGAGGTCAGCTGGAGAAGGGGGGGTCCCCTCGCCCTACAGGGCCAGGTCAGCCCGCCTGGAGTGTGACTGACAATGTCTTTACCTCACAGGACTGCCCAATGGCTCTCCGTCAGGTAGCCCCGTGAGAATGCGACGAGTCATGTCTCATTTATAGAAACGAAAACAGAGGCTCAGAGATACTGAATGCCTTGCTGGGATCACACGACTAAGCGGTATGGAGTCTCCGGTCGCCAGCTACCGGCCGCAAGGGTAGGACACCCCGGGTCAGTCCCGGGCGCCGAGCAGCCGCCGGCCTCTCCCGCCAGCCTCACATCCGGCGCCAGGGCCGGAAGCCTCCCTTCCGGTTCCCAAGACCGCGCCTCGGAAGTGAGTCACACTGCCAGCTCCTAAAATGGCCGCAGAGTGTCCGACTCAGCCGTCAATGAAGGTAAAGTGGGCGGGAACCCGGAAGTTGCTCGGCTCGGCCTAGGCGGCTACCGGGGGCGTAGCTTCCGGCGGCCCGCGCCCGTGAGTAGCGGCGGCTGACAGGCGCTCCTCCCCAGACGGCGGCTGCTGGAGCCCGACGAGGCGGTCGGCCCCTAGCTCGCGTCCTCGCCTCCCGGTCCGCGAGCCTCCAGGGCCGCGCCGGGGCATGGAAGAGGAGAAGATGGACGAGAATGAATGGGGGTACCACGGGGAAGGCAACAAGAGTCTGGTGGTGGCCCATGCGCAGGTAAGTGGCGAACGGGTGGCGCGGTTCGGCCCCTCACCCGATGGTCTTGGTCCTCAGGGGCTCCCCGTCGTTCCCAGCACCTCACCAATCTAGGCCTGTCTCCCTTTGGAGCCTGTAGCCCTTCTTTCCTCATCCCCCAGCATCCTCCCCAGTTCGGTCCCCCATCCCTGGCACCTCGCATTCCCCCC
>NW_004624868.1:3723221-3761465 GCF_000247695.1 Heterocephalus glaber
CCCCGCCACATATCCCCTACCCAGATTGGTCCCCTGTCCCTGCTAGTACCCGCCTCTTCTCCCCGTCCCCTCAGTATCCCCCAAACCCCTTACAGTGGATTCCCAGCCCTTCCCTCCCACGCCCTGTGGGTGCTTCGCGGTCTCACTCGGTGCGTCCTCCGCAGGGGTGGTTGCCCAACAACCTGGCGGCGGAGGCTTAGCTGGGACTAGGGCCTGGGCAGCACTGGAGGAAGTGCCTGGGATGCTGTGGTACCAGCTCGGCGGGAGTTGAGCCTCTGAGAACACGAATCTGCTGTTCTCCGTGCTGTTGCTGTTAATTCTAACAGGGCGCTGCCCACAGGTTTGCCTTCAGAATTTTTTAGAATTTAAAGGGTTTCCCCTTCTTAATCCAGTGAGAGTGAAACTGCAGTGACTCCCAAAGAGGTGAATCCAGGAAGAGAAGCATATGGATTTGTGTGGGGCTGCAAATCTCTTTGGTATCTTACTGTCTGATACAACTACACAGGAATGTAGTGGGCTGGAAGATGGGGTAGGCGGTGGGGAGGTGTCTTGTAGGGAGGGGTTAGAGCTTGGAAGTTAAAAGGCACAGGCAGCTGGGACAATTCCCAGTTCTACCACTGCCTGGCAAAGGCTCAGTGCCTGCATTTGTAAAATGGAGCTAGGAATAGAGTTTGCTTTATGGAATTTCAGGAAAGATCAGTTAAGCAGGAGTCAGACAAGTTATGCTTGAATAGTGATAACTATCATCCTGTTGGACAGATGAAGCAAGCAGAACTCAGAGAGGTTAAGGCCCTGCTCCAGTTCAACAGCTGTTCAGGGATGGGGAAAAGTCAGCCATGGTGTAAGCTGCAAACATCCAGGTGGCTCTTTGATTCTACCTTTGTGTTTTGTTACCATCAGCACAGTTGGGAATCAGAGAGCTCAGACCATAGGTTTTACTCACGATCTTTAGGTGAATTAATAATGGACAAGACTGAGCTGAAGCCATCCTCTTCTAGTGGGGCTGATGTATTAAGTTACAAAAGTAGTGACAGATGAAGGAGCAAGTTCCAGACTTGAAGCAAAAGGACACCCAGAGTTGGAAGAGCACAGGCTTCTGTGAACTCCTGGCTGGGACTCCCTTTCCACTGTATGTCTCCCCTTCCCTGAGCAGGTGTCTCTGGGGCAGCCTGGTCCCTCCCTTTTGCACAGCTTTGATGGTAATAGTTGTGTTTCTTTTTGCTTTTACCTTTTTAAGCTTACCTTTAGCTATCAGGCTGTCCTGGTCCCATGCTATTCATTCTTTATTTTATTGTTATTGTTACCATTACTGTTTTACAGTGGTGGAGATTGAACCCAGGGCCTTGAGCTTGCTTGCCAAATGCTTTGCCACTAATCTATACCTCAAGCCCTCTTTCTTTATTTTTAAATCTAACTTGCTTCTCTATGCTCATTCCTACTTAGTTGTTGTTTTAGCTCATTTAAAATTGAAGATTATCATCACAGATGGTCTCAAACATTTTTTCCCATCAAGTTAAGGTTGGATGGTGTCTGCTGCTGATGTAGGTAAAGTGAATTGTGCTGAGTGCTGAGGAGCTCAAAGACACCTTTGTGCCGGGCTTTAAGCCTGGCTGCCAGATAAGCCTGGTTAGCATGTTTGTTCAGGTTGTATACCAAGGAGGAGAGAGCAAGCCCTGGGAGACAGCTTTTCAGACCCACTTTGCTCAAGGAGAGGGTGTGTGAGTGGGATAGAGGGAAGGTGGGTGAGTGGGAACTTCTCCTTCAGAAGCCAAGCCTGGGACCAGGTGTACTCTGCTTCTCAGCTCAGCAACCCAGAGCTGCTTCATCCAGCCCAAGAGAGGGGAGGGCTTTGCCAAATCTTTCAGACGAGGAGATGGTCACTTTCTCTGAGTGAGCACCAACCACTCTGAGGTGAAAGGCTTTATAAGTTCCCTGTCTGCCCTTCCTAGCAACACAAGCACACAATGCTCATGTAGACAGCCATCCTGAGGCCTGTCCTGTAGGAGTTGAGGGTCTAGGTGGGAACATCTACTCTGTCATTGGCTAGCAACACTAAAAGCAGGTGATGCTCCTGCTGTGTGCAGACATGGAACAGAAAAGAGCGAGAACCTTCAGTACAGGATTTGGGGCCTGGGAATGGAGGAGCTCTGTGTGGGCTGCAGGAGAGTGTGGGGCATGCTTAGCGTAGGCAGGAAGTGGAAGGACAGGCCAACCCAAGGGGCTTTAGCAGTATTCGTGATACATGGTGGTTAGCTTCCCCATAGCCAGCCCAAGCAGTCCTAGATAGTTTCAGTGTTAACCATAAGGTTCTCTTTAGGTTTTGGAAAACTGTGCAGTGTGTCCCCTTCCCAGGTGCAACATGTGCAGTGTCCAATATCCACCTGGCAGGGATCCTCTGGTGCACATACTGGGATGTAAGCAGCCTGGGCACACTGTCTCCCAAGGGTGTGTGGAGCCCCAGGCATGAACTCTGAGAGGGTTCCTTGGGCATGGACATTTCACATCAAGGCACATGCTCTCCTGTGCGCAGCCTAAGGGCATGACATCTGTTCTGGCAGCCACATCAAAGGTCTGCAAAGCCTGTGGTCACCTTCCATGCTGCTGCACTGGACTTCTTTCCCAAGGTGTTTGCATTTGCCTCCTTTTCCTTCAGCTTATTGATTTTGCCTCAGGGTCTTGTCCTGTGAAGGTCATTTTACACCTTATTTATTGTTCAGGATCTTAGGTGTCTAGGGTACTGAGCCCCATGGGTCACCTTGGCTTTGGGGTGCAGGGGCAGATGGTGCCCATTCTTTTCACAACATTGAACTGTCATGTTTTCCTTTTTAGTGATTTTAGAAGTAATATGAAAGACTGCCATTTAACCAACCTGCCAACAAAGAAGATTTATCAGAAGGATGACAAGAACTCCTCATTTCCAGTGATTCTAGTTTTGTAACCTTTCTGAGATTCTAAGGAGAGTTTCAGATCATTTCTGCAAATTATCTTGGATCCTGGGGTGTTTGGGCCTTGTAGGTGTAAAGGTCAAGCTGTTAGGAGTTCATTTCACTGTTTTTCATCTTGACTTATGTGTTAGGATTTCTTGTTTATAGATTTTTTTCTTTCTATGCAACATAGCATTATTTTATATGTTAGAATTTAACCTATTTTTGTTTTTGTTTTTTTGAGACAAGTCTCCCTAAGCTGCCTAGGCTAGTCTTGAACTCTTGGACCTAAATGACCCACCTCAGCATCTCACATAGTTGAGATTATAGGTGCTTGCCACCACACCCAGTTTATATAGAAAAATTCAAACAATGTAGAAGGTTATTTTGTAGTGGATGGACTGGATAAATTATGCTGTATCCCATTTAATATGGGGAAAATTTTTATAATGTTAAATGGAAAGATCAGGTTATAGCCTGGTATGGTGGTGCATGCCTGTAATCCGAGCTTCTTGGTAGCCTGAGGCAGAAGGCTTGCAAGTTTGTGGTCACTCTTGGTAACTTAGAGAGGCCCTGTCTCAAAATTTAAAAAATAAAAGTTCTAGGGATGTAGTTCAGTGGTAGAGCACTTGCCTAGCATGTACAGTGCCCTGGCTTCAATCTCTAGCACCACAAAACAAAGCAAAACAAAACAAAAAAACTCCACAGATTATAGCACAGTCATAGCTTGACTGTGATTATACATGTGATTGGAACAAAATATGTCAGAATGTGACAAGTAGTTATCATTTTGTGATAGTCATGATTTACTTTTACCTTTTTTTTGAGACCATGATTTACTGTGTTGCACAGATTGGTCTCAAACTTTTAGACTCAAGTGATCCTCTTGCTTCAGCCCCTCACTCAGGTAGACGGGACTACAGCTGTATGCCATCACAGCCAGCTCTATTTTTTTTTTTAAATTTTTCTAAATTTCCTACAATGAATATGTATTATAACTCGGAAAAGGGGCTGGGTGTATATTTCAAAGATTGTGTATTTAGTGTTTTTAAAAAAATTTTTTATTTATGTATTTTTTTGGTACTGGAGATCGAACTTGGGACCTTGTGCTTGTGGGGCAGGCGGTAGAACCATTGAGCTAAATCCCTGGCTGTATTTAGTGTGTTTGAGGCCCTGGATTCAATCCCCAGCTCCAAAAACAGTAGGAAAAAGCATCAATTTTTAAAAAGTTTATATCCTTTGGTCTGATTTCTGATCTGGTATTCTGGATAAGGAGATAAATAGAAGTGAAAATAAAGATCTTGTCCACAAAGATGTCCATCACAGACACCTGTAGTTATTTATAATAGCTCAGGTGGAAAGCAGCTGTTTGGTGCTGTAAGAATGTTGAAGATCATACGTCTTCCTAGAGATGCTGGAAGAACATGAGTTAGGTTCTCTTTCTAACTGTATGGCATATTCCTAAGCCCTGGATCCTCACTGAAACAGCCTTAACTTTCTTTTGTCACTAGCAACTTTTTAAGAACTGACCTATGTGCATTTGAGATATCCAGTGGTGTTCTTATAGGTTGATGGGCTGATGTGGCTTCTTTCTTGTTGGGTTTATTCTTGTCACATCCCAGTTTATTGCAGAGCTCTGCATATGGCCCTCTACTTACACTTTTTGTTTTTTTCCTAGAGCCTTCACACTGAGCTACATACCCATCCCTTTTTTATTGTTTTATTTTGAGACAGGGTCTCACTAAATCTCTGAGTTGCCCAGGCTGGGCTCAAACTTGTGCTTTTCCTGTCTCAGACTCCCAGACTGCTGGGATTACAGATATATATCACCATGACCAGCTTTTATCCTTTTATTTATGCCTGCTATTGCATGCTTAGGATGTATTCCCATATTTCCTTTGGTGGTTTTCAGCCCTGTGATGTTACTGCACCAGTTTGCAAGGGTGTTCATCTCTTTCTGGTTTTATATCTTCCCAGGTGACATGGCAACTTTTTACCTGATTGACCGCTTCCGCCTTCTTGGTCAGAATTCAATCAGATGTATAACTCCAGTGACTTTCTCTGTTTTTTTAGAGTTGCAATGCAGGAAGGTGAGGGAGGCCTTTCTGTATCTGGAGAACAAACTTAGCTGGGAGTACCTTGTGGTCATGGTGCAGCCGGGTAGGTGGTCTGAATGGCCCCTCATACTTGCATGTGGTTTTGCAACTCCACCTGCAGGCTTCCATGAATCCCATCTCCTTTCACACATTGTCAGATTTCCCACTTGTTAGGGACCACTAACCTCCCCCAGCCTGTCCTTGTACTTTTCCCATTGTTCTCAGTGTCATATTGACGTGGTGTGTTTTTCACTTTGTGACCTTTGCCACAGCTCAAACCTCAGTCTTGCAGGGATGGCTGAGAGGTTGAATTTGAGCTGCTGAAGCTTGGGAAGGAAGTGTCTTGCCCAGGTTGGACAAGGTGCCTGCTGCCCAGCCTCCTTTCCTGCTGCTCCCTTCCTTTGTGAGCCCCTTCTCGGTCCGCTGTTGGTCTGCTTTGTGGCTCCCCCTGAGGTTGTTGAGTTCTTTCCAGGGCTGAGGTACGCAGTTGTGAGTGCCTCCTGGTGAAGCCCAGCCCCACAGTCCTGCTTCTCTGAGCCTGGAGTCCTGTGGTCCTTGTGTCGCAGAGGTCAGCTGCTCAGTACCGCCTGCCCTGGTTACTGGTGGACAGACCAAGGAGGGCTGAGGAGGGGCCACAGGGAGGCCGGCTTCCTGAGACGGACATTGGGGGTCCACCACAACTCCTGCCTGGGAGTGATCCTTACACTTCAGGAGAAGCTGGGCAGAGCTCTGTTTCTGGGATCTAGGCTGCATCCTGAGGGGCAACATCTGTGCTGTTGTGGGTTTTTTTTCTTCTCTTCCTTTGAAAGTGGCCTGATCTCAGATTCCTGAGGTCTTTTAGGGGCCCCTTCTTGGGTCATTGCCTCACTATAACGGAAGAACTATCTTTCAAAGCCTGGTGCCTTTGGGACAACTTACTTAGTGGGTCCCAGCCTCCCCCATCCCCAAAAGAGTGCCCTGTAAGTTGTGGGGCAGCCTCTCCCAACTCATCTGTACCAAAAGGGCTTAATTCTACCCAAAAAGTCCCTCTCTGTTATGGGTTAGATTTTAAAGGTCCCCCAAAGGTCTATGTGTTGAAGGTTTGGTCCCCAGCCTGTGGCACTGTTGGGATATGGGGCCTAGGCCGTTGAGGGTGTGCCCTTGCAGGAGATGTAGGGATTCCTGACTTCCTCCTGCTCTGCTTCTCAGCTGCTATGAGGTTGACTAGATTTCCTCTATGACACACTTCCACTGTGTTGTGCTGCCTCACCGTAGGTCCAGAAGCAATGGGGTCAAGTGAAACTATGAGGTGAAATAAACCTTGTCTCCTTTTAAGTTGATTTTTTTCAGGAGTTTGTCCCAGTGATGGAAAGCTGTCACACCCCCTCAGGCTTTGTGTTGGCAGGTGTCTCTTTTATTATATATTGGTTGATTGTGGCTTTTTACTTTTCTTTAGTAACAGGTATTGCTTCCTCCTGCCCAGAAAAGATAGAATATTAGAAGGAAGAAAGTAGACATTCCCCCACATCTCCCTACTTGGAAGAGAACTTTTGTTAACATTTTAGTGCACTTCCTGTCTGTCTTTCCCCAGTTATATGCCTTTTTAGTAGTTAGCAATCCTCTATGTCTTTCTGTTTGGACTTCTCCAAGTAAGGATGTCTCTTGGCTTACTGAGTCTTTCTGCCAACAAGAGCTGGTATGGGGTCAATTTTTCACCTGTCTCTACCATCCGTCTCATGAGTGTTGCCAGGCCTGTGGCTGGCCATATTCCCAATGGCCTCTCCCTGGCACATTCATGGGTGAACCCCCTCCAGCTGGCATGGCCTAGTCAGGCCCCTTACAAGGGGTGGTCGGCGCTAGCTGTACTACATAGGCAAGCTGTGTGTCTGAATGTTGGTATTAAGATTTGCCTTTAAAGCTGATTCTGCAGCTCACCTTGGGGTGGTGGGGTTGGTGATTAGGTTTCTGGTGGCAGCACTTGGATGATAAATGGTTGGGTGGAGAAAGCATTTTCCCTTGAAATAGACACATCGTTACATTTAGACTTGTTCAGTTGGTCATGGTTCCAGCTCCCTACTGGGAAGGGGAAGGAGACTTCCTGTGGGTGGTAGCTGAGTGTGGACTTGGTAGCTGAGGACACCCTGCAGAAGGGTGGACCAGGAAGGGAGAGCCACCCAGGCTTTGCTGCCCAGCACTGGCAAGGGCTCTGTCCACATCTTCTGCTGGGGATCAGCTCTCCAGCCAGAGGTCCAGCCTGCCAATGGGCAGTTAGTTACAAGGAACCTGATAACTCAAAAGATGTGGAAACCCACCTAGAGTTTGGCCCCACCTCCAAGCTCTGCTCCACACCACTTGGCCTTGACCTTGGGAGTCAAGCCCTTCATCTCAGGGCTTCCCTCCAGGCTGAGGTTGGGCCACCAGTGGGGCAGGATCTGAGCTCTAGGAGACCTAATCTGTCCCTTTGGAGCTTCACTTTCCACATTCTTTACCTTGCAACTTGAGGTGCTTGCCTTGGAGGGAGAGATGGCAGAGATGACATAGTTTGTGGGTGTTGTGTCTCTGGTGCTCTTCACATGTTGCTTATTACAATAATAATAATGATTTTGGGGCTGGGGATTTAGCTCAGCGGCACAGTGTCTGCCAGGCAAGGGTGAGGTCCTGAGTTTGATCCCTGGTACCAAAAAAAAAATGATGATGATTTATTGATATTAATAAGTGCTGGGGAAACAGTGGGAAATGTTTGTTATCATTTATTTATTTATTATTGGCAGGAAGGAGTGAGGACCAAACCCTGAAGTCATTGTGGCTTTGATGTATTTTTCTCCTGGAACCTGTGTTCAGTTTTTCTTTGTATTGTACAATTTGGTTTAAAAAAAATCTTGATAGGCCAGATAATTGCTTTCTGAATTAATTTATACTTGATGTTAGTAATGCAAATGAAATCTGTAATTTCCATTTGTAAGTAGACAAGACCAGTTCCAGCCTTTATTAGGAACAACAGTAGCAGGGAATGTTGGCAAACTGAGTCTGTATTAATAGGCAAAGGCTGCCCGCTGAGGGGTCTCTGTTTCTTGTACTTAGTGTTTCTGTGCACGGGCTCTCTGATCTCCTTTCTCTGAGGCTACAGTGGGGCATTCCAACAATAAAAAAGCTCATGTGACTTGCCTGGCTTCGCCCTCCTTGCAACTGCCTGGCTACAAGGCTGTTATGCAGCTTAATAGTCTCCTGGGAAATTGAGAGAGCCTTTCCTTGCCTTTAGATGCCATAAAACTCTGTGGGTGAGTGAGCTTGGCTCCTGTGGGCGACAGGCTTGGCCCTGTATGAGGGGGCAGTGAGGGTCTTGTGTTGCAGGTGGGCCAGGGCAGTGTGGGTCAGTCTGTGGGATCAATGCCTTAGTATATTTTCTTTTTTTTTTTTTGGTACTGGGGATCGAACTCCGGACCTTGCGCTTGCGAGGCAGAGGGTAGCACCACTGAGCTAAATCCCTGGCTTTCTTAATGTATTTTCTTACTGCATTGGTTTTCAAGCATGATGAGGCTTTCCTTGGGAAACTTGCTGACTTTCCTTGTGAATGTGTGCTGTTGGGAGTGCTGTCTGTCACTATCTGTGGCAGCACTCTATACGACATCTGGTGTGATTGTTGGAGGGACTGATCAAATAGGCTCTGAAGCAGAAATTGTGTCGAGGTGAGGACTTTTGGGAAAGTGAGTTTCTAGAAAGTAGAGTTAGTGTTTCTGTAGCTCAACTTGTTTTTCCTTGAATTTAGATTGAATTATAGTTCTATTAAATCGTGATCCTCAGCCAGTTGACTCCCCAGATCCATTGTTGATGCCAGCCTTGGATTTAGGAGGGGGCGGTCTTAGCATGGATCCTATCCACCTCAGATCCCCAGTCTGTGATTGGCATCCCAGGATGTTAGCAATGAGACTAGTGAATGGTACTAACTGGGAATGGGACCTCAGTAAGGGCCTGGGGAAGGCAAGCTCAGTAATGTGTACCTGTGGTTCATGTATAGTTCCATCCACTTGGCAGGCTGAGGCAGGAGGATCACTTAAGTCCAGGAGTTTCAGACCAGCATAGCCAACATAGTGTGACCCTCTTAAAAACACTAGAAATTTAAAAGTAAATTTAAAAAAAGAAGAGTAGCTAGGGGCTAGGAGGGCCAACCAGGACACTTGGGTTTTAGGAGGAGCAGGTGGATTGACTGAATAGACAGGACTGGGTGCCCAGGGGTGGTTTCATCTCCATATGGTGTTTTTTGCTCCACAAGGCATCTTATATTCTAGAAAGCTGTGCTTTCTAAGCAGTCACCAATAAGCTGTCCTGGAATGCTACCCAGTGTACCTGGCAGGGACCGCATCCCACCCTGTTATGTTCAGGTAGAGCCTTTCTCAGGTACCTTCTTCCCATGTAGAATGTACATTGTTATTGTATATTTTATGTGAACACTAAAGTCCTGAAATATTGAAATAAGTAGGATGTCTAAAAAAATTATTGTGGCTGGGCATGGTGGCACATGCCTGTAATCCCAGTACTTGGGAGGCTGAGGCAGGAGAATCGCCGTGAGCTCGAGGCCAGCCTGAGCTACATAGTAAGTTCAAGGCCAGCCTTCACTGCAAAGTGAGACCCTGTCTCAAAAAAAAATTATTACAGTCATTGTGGCCTATTGATGCTGTTAAACTTGTGCTGAACCATCCTTTCAGACCCTTCCATAAAAGCAGGTCATATGCAAATTTCATTGAAAAATTGCTGTCTAAAAAAATTGAGGTGTCACATACCTATAGAAAGATGATCAGATTGTAAGAGTTTAGCTTAATTATGTATGGCAAAGTAAATGAGCCCAGAACCCCATGACCAGTCTCTTCTCTTAGGGCCATCCCATCTGCCAAAGGAGTGGGCGCCAGGGTCAGTCTTACCTGTTTTTTGAACTTCACATGAATAGAACTATACTCATACATACGTGTATATTATGTATGTGTACATACTGTAAATGTATATATTTTTTCTTTTTGAAAATGGGCTCATTCTGTGTGCCTTGTTCTGCCAGCTTTTCACTTAGCAGTATGGGATGACTACATGTCTGTCTATAACTACTGGTCTTTCTGTTTTCCTGTAACTGACTGCAAGCTATGCAAGCATGCAATGTATCCCTCTGCATTTAACCATCCCTCTATTGTTGGACGATGAGGTTGTTTCCATTTTGTTTGGAATTCAAAGCAATGCTTTTATACATTATAGTTAGTCTATTGAGCTTTCTTAATTATTTCTTTAAGATAAACATCTGGGTGTGGGTGAGCTGGGTCAAAGGCCACAGGTTTTCTGGAAGCCTGTGCACCCTGAAGTGGCCCTTCCTTGGCTTCCCCTTTGCAGGGGCTTTCCGGTGGCCTAGGCCTCAGGACCGAGACCCTGACCTCGTCCCTTCTCTGCAGTTACTGGTTGTGGAGTCTGCTTGCCAGCCAAGTACTAATCAGATTTTGTTGTATTTTCCAATAGCGCTGTGTTGTGCTGCGTTTTCTGAAGTTTCCTCCAAATAGGAAGAAGGTAAGATTGACAGATCACCCCTCTAGTCATTATAACCATTTTATTTAAGAAGACTTGGGTTTTTTCCAGGTGCAGAAATATTAATGCTAATTGTAGAAATTTAAATATGACACAAGCATTCAATGTGGAAGGTGGTGAACCTTTAGATTTCTGATGTGAGACCTGCCAGGTCTCAGCACTTTGACCCATGCTTCATTTTATGTCACTGCATGTCACTCACCTCTGTTATGGTGGTTCTGCTTGGCACTAAGTAGGAGTCTGTGGGTCCTGCTCAGTGTGTCCAGCTCTGGCAAGGACCTGGTCTCAGCTTTGCCTTGCTGAGTTTCTTAGTACCTACTGCCTTAGTCCCCCCATCTGTGAAATTGTCTCCACGCAAATAGATTGTGATACCTGCTAGACAGTCTGTGTTCTGTTAAAGTCCTGGTGGGCAGGGTCAGAGGGAGCAGTGATTTCTGTTGACTTAGTTATCCATGGGCCACTCACAGGACACTACTGCTGTCACACTTTTGGCCCTGTACTGTGGCCACCTGCCTCCTTTCACGTGTAAATCTCAGAAGGTTGCAGGTGAACACTGAGTAGCAAAGGCTCCCATATCCATGGCCTTTTCTCTGCTTCCTGTGATGGGGATGAGGGCATTATGTGCTCTGAGGGAGGCTGAGACACTTGCTCAGCCCTTTCTGCACATGAGGCAAGCTTGGGTGGGCTGGGGGGCTGAGCCAACCTGTGAAGTCAGGTCCCCACAGTGAGAGTAGATGGGGCTCATTTAAGGGGCTGTGTCAGTGTGGGATGGATGAGTCATTGTCTCACTGTGAGATGAGGGGTTGAGTAAGGGCAGAAGCCATAGAAGCCTGAGGGGTACTGCAAGTGGAAGTGTGAGGGCACCTTACAGCGCTGGTTTTATGGAAGGAGAGGTGGGAGTTGGAGTGTTGCAGTGAGGTAAGGATGGGGGCAGGCAGAGGGGGATAATGGGGTGTGGCTAGAACATCCTGTGCTCCTGTCTCAGCTACTGAAGAGAAGTGGCCTGAGGTATTCTGTTGTGGTAGGATGTATCCCAGAGTGGCTCTAGCCTCCTCTGTCCCCTCTGTGCCCTGTTCAGTGATTGCAGTGCCCACCCCATACCCACCTCAATGCCCTCTGTCAGGCCTTCTGTGTACACTGATTGAGGTGGCATCTTCCAGGCCACATTTGCTTTATGTGTTCTTAAGCAACACAGTGGGATGCAGGCGGCTTCATTGGAGGCCTTGTGCCATCACTCTACTATTGTCTGGACAAGCTTTTTGTCAGAAGCTGTGATCCAGTTGCATGGGCCACTAGTGTTCTGGGCTTTTCTGTCAGGTCCAGCTCTGACATGATCCTGTTACAGGAACCACAGGATATCTGCACATGTTTTAGATGTGTAGGACATAGCCAGGTACAGGTAGTGGGTTCTCTAGGGACTGTGAAGACACAGGGTGGCTGCTCAGTCCTGGGACTTTCCTGAGCTCAAGTTTGGTCCTGGGTGCCTCCCGGCCCACCTTGGACAAAACCCCATATACATAGCAGACCTGCTGGTGCAGTGAGACTACCAGGCCGGGCTTTGTGTATGTAACTCTCCTGGGAGTGACCCACTGTTGGTCCTTTGCACTTCTCATCTTTGGGACACATTGAGTGACTTTCTGTCTCACTCAGTCTCACCTGCTTTTTGACCCTTGGAAAACCTCCGACTGGGGAGAAAATACTTTATTCTATATCTTTTTTTTTTTTTGTACTGGGGATTGAACTCAGGACCTTGCGCTTGTGAGGCAGGTGTTGCACTTTATTTTACATCTGAACACCTAACACCCTTTGGATGTGAGAAGTTTCTAAAGCCAGCTCTTCAGAGGCATGTTGGTGGCAGTGCTGCTCCTGGGAGTGGGAGGAGGGACACAAGGCAACAGGCCTGGGACAAGAGTCCACGGGGGCCCTAGGGGACCTTCCCTCAGGCTGAAGACTGCTGCCTGACTGGCTCAGATGCCACTGTGCTCTCGATGGCCTCTGGGGATTTTGGTGACCCCTTTTTGGGAGCTGCTCACCAGGTCTGTGCTGAGCCTGTCCTGTGCTTGTCTCTCACAGACCTCAGAGGAGATATTTCAGCACCTGCAGGACATAGTGGACTTTGGCAAAAATGTCATGAAAGAGTTTTTGGGGGAGAACTGTGTGCACTGTGGGGTAAGTGATTTTTATTCATGTTACCTCAATTCATATGCAAGTTCTGTATCAACAATACTAGCAGGTCATTTGTTGGAAACATTGTGTGAAATGATAACATCATACAGTCAGAGTCTCTGAGGGCTTGCTCACCTGTGGTGGCAGAGTGGATGCTGAGAGTCCCATTTTCTTGCTGAGGACAACGAGGTTCAGAGAGAACCTGCTTTCTTCCACCTGGGCCTTGTGGAAGCTCTGCTTGGTGAGGGTGTTCAGGTGAGTGACCAGTTGTCCTTCAGCTGGAAGGAACAGCTCTGCTCACCTTCCAGCAGTGTAGGGAACACGAAGTCACACTCCATCGGCTCCTCTGCCTTGTAGAGGAGGAATGTAGCTGTGAACACAGGAATGAGACACTACTTGTCACACTGACTGAGGGTCCACAGTGGCCCAGTTTAATTTTAAAAGCTGGAGTGTAGAAGAAAAGCTGTGAAAACCCTTGGCATTGCTGCCTGTGTGGGTGCTGCTTGCTGCTCTCCTGTGCTTTGTGGGGACAGGACAAGGAGTGACCCCAGGGTCATCCTTCTGACCTGGATTGTCAGAGCCATAGGCCTGAGGCTGCAAAAGCCACCTCATTCCTGCCTTTCCTCAGCTGCTGCAGATGTGGCTTGTCCCCTGTTCCCCTGTCACCCATGCCCCACAGTCATCGATGTTTGTAGGTCACAGGTGCCCCTTCAGGAAGACTTATGTGGTTCTTCCACAGGCTATATCTGTGCCAACTGTGGGCTCCTTGAGGAGAGAATATTTTCAGATGAGCCATCTCCTGGAAGCACTGCTGTCCTTGGCTCTAGCTTGCCAGGCTGGGTGGCAGTTTCTGGTCCTGGAGTTTAAGATCTCTTTCCGGAAGGGAGGACTTGAGTGGTGATGGTGCTTGTTGGCTGGGGTGGTGAGATTAGATCCCCTGTGCGGGATGGGACAGGATCAGAAATGTCTCTGGCAACAGGTTTGGTTCTGTGTGTCCCTGGTGTGAAGGGTCACAGTGTGTCTCTTCCACATTAGGACACCTGCCAGAATGAACCCCAGCTTGCTTTTCTTTAGGTAAGCGTGTCCTGGCAGGGTGCTCACAGTGCACCCGATCACATCTTCAAGCAGATGTCTCCCCCTAGCCCAGGCAGCTGCCTAGGCAGGGCCACACTGACCCTGGTAGCAAGTGTGGCACGTCAGCTTGTCAGGCAAGGTAGAGCATTTGAGAAGGCATTTCATCTTGGACAAGACACAGCCCCTGTGATGATCCACACCCTGGCCTTCACCCTGCTCAGGGGGCACAGAACAAGTATGGGCAGCTCTAGGGACCTTGAGAGTTTAGGGAACTCTCCTTAAATGTACAGCTGTGGCTTCTTAGGTACTAGAGGAGCCTGAAATTTCAGAAGTTCATTCTTGGCCCTTTGACTAGACCCACTTAGGGTTGGTCACCTTGGGGGGTGGCCTCGACTTCCTGTTTGAATCTCAGGTTGCTGATGTATTGACTAGGCAGGGAACTCCAGGCTGGCAGCTCTGTGTTCTGGCAACATTTCTTTGCCCCTTGGGGGATGGTGCCATATCTGGAGGTCCTCACTCATCTTAGCACTTGTGTCGCAGCTCCCTCGGGCATTTTGTGGGCCTTAACTATGGCTCTTCTCAGGCAGGTACCTTGTCCAGGGCTGGTTCTCACTGTGTTCACATGGTTGGATGGCACTTAAAGAGGATGCCTACTGTAGGCATGGTATCTTGAGAAAGATACAGATATCCTTGTTGTAAAATAAGTAATTCAAAGTTGTTAGAAGAAACTCAGGGTATCTGTGGACTCAGGCAGACAGTAGCATAGGGTGGGGGGTTCTTTGTGTATGTGTGGCCCTAGACCTGTGTAGATACTATGTCCTCAGCTGTGCACCCTGTGATGTGGGCCAAGGCATTCTAGGATATGTGTGTGTTGGTACTCGGGATTGAACCTAGGATGTGAGCTACATTCATTCCCCTCCTACCCCCCTTTTGAGACAGGGTCTCACAAGTTGCCAAGTTGCCCAGGTTGGACTTGAACTTGTGATGGTTTTGTTGCAGCCTCACAGAGTGGTGGGATTATAGGTGTGTGCTACTGATGCCCAGCCTTCTATGCAGTTCTTATCTTTTTCTTACACACACAGTGTCAGGATGGGTGTTTATGCCTTTGAACTTTTGGTTTCTTTGAAGTAGAACAAGTGTGAGATGCTTTGAGGTTTGAATTTTGGGACTTTTACATTTCCTACTCTTTTATTTTGCTTCAGAGTACCTGATTCCATATTGAGATTTTTAGTGCCTCTCCTGTCATCAGCATATAGTATGTTTTTGTAAATAAGAACTCACAAGTGGAATGGCACAGCAGGCAGGGAGCAGGCATGTGGATGGTGCATGCAGGGCCAGCCCGCAGGTAGTATTCCAGCACTTTTGTCTTAGGCAGGTCTCCTATGTCTCTCTGAGGCTTTTTTTAGAAGTCATAGTTGCTACTCTGAAAACAGGTCAGGGAAGATGGTAAGCAGTGTTTCTTAAATCCCTTTGATTTGGGAAATTTCCAGGAAACAGCCACGTGGAGAGGAGTGCTGGCCATGAGCCACATGGGTACCCATGGCTGGTTATCTCATGGTCAGCAACTCCATCAGGCCCTGAACTGCCTTCCAGGTGGCAGTGTGAGAGACCCTCAGGCTGTCTGAGGGGTCAGCAAGGGTCTTCATGTGGCCCCAAAACTGCCCCAGGCCCCTGCTCTGTGCCCATGGGAGCTGCTATGACCAGGCCTTCCATGGCAGGGGACCTGGTGGCATGGCTACTCCCCACCACTGGATTCTGGCTGCTCTGGGGCAAACTGGTCACTCTTGTACATTCAAATGGTGGCTCTAGCCAGGTTTAAGCTGGGTAGGTTCAGAAAATAATAGACTGACTTTTGTTCCAAAAACCCACATGCTGAATTTTTTTAAGCTCTAATTTTTTGTGTGTGACAAAATGCACATAGTGTGAAATTTACCATTTTAACTGTGTTTAGGTGCACAGCTGTGATGTTAACTGTCTTCTTGTGCAACCCATATTATTTCATGTTTTCTTACAGGAAGTTGTTCAGCTGCCTTTAGAGTTTGTGAAACAACTATGTTTAAAGATACAGTCTGAAAGACCAGGTAAGTGTGTCCTTAAGTTATGAATATTGTTTGTGATTTTAAAAATCCCATTTGAAAGGTATTTGAAATGTTCATCCATGTTAGGTACAAGCAATGTTCAGCAATTTTATGGCTGAATTTCATTATCGCCTCCCAGCCCCATGTCTGTCTTTCCTGAACTTGCTGGTGGTCTTGGTGGCAGAAAGTAGAACAAGGTTTAAACCCCCAGTTATTGATCAAGACATAAAATCCTGTGTTGAGTGTATAAATGTCTCTTCTTTGAACACAGCCAGGCAAACAAGCGTATAGAATTGGCCACCATAAGATTCCTTCCTGATTGGATTAGAAAATGAAAGCAAATAATGCTCCAGGCCTGGGGTCTGGCTAGGGTAGGGAAGAGCTGGCCCCATGCTGTAGGCTCTGTGCTGTGACAGAGGAGGTGGAGACACAGGACAGTGTCTAGGCTTCAATCCTTTTGTCCATAAGGGTGGAGAGAGGCAAGCTCCAGGTCCTTTCCCCAGGTGCATGCTGTTCAGCACCCCGTTTCATTTTATAGTAATAATTGAGGTCTTATGACTTCAGATAAGAACGGTACTGCCCCTTGTAGTGAGGACTTGGAGTCAGGCTTCCTGGGTGAGGGAAGGAAGCCTAGCCTTGTTTGGCTCTGTCCACACCAGCTATCCGAGTGTTGCATATAGAGAAGGGCCCTAGTTTGAGGGGAAGG
The DNA here is from genome assembly GCF_000247695.1 of Heterocephalus glaber. The sequence goes on from NW_004624868.1 coordinate 3,739,804, forward strand.
TTGGGGCTGCAGCTTCCTTCTTCTCCTAGTTCCTGGGCTGAAGGAGTCATAGAATTAGGGGGTTCCCAAGGCTGTCCTCACTTCTGACAACAGTTGCACATTTGAAGGTCCCTAAGGCCACCCTCAGATTTATAATGGCTAGAAGGACAGTAAATCTCACAGTTACACACTCATATTTATGGTGCATTACAGCCAAAGGATAAAGATGAAACTGGTAAAGGGAAGAGGTGCAGGGGCAGAGTCTGGGAGAGTTCCAGGGATCCTCTCCCACAGGGCTGTGTGGTCAGCACTTATTTTCCTAGCAAGTAGATGTGACATGAGGGTTGCCACTGAGACGCCTTGGTGTCCAGTGCTATTACTGGGGCTCAGAGACTTGAAGGACAGGGCTGACTGCCTGCTTGACTGTGCGCCCCCCCCCACCCCGGAGCTGTGCCACCTGGCCTAAAGCTTGCCATAAACCACTGTTTTGGGGTTGTTTTTTGGAGATAGGCTCTTGCTATGCAGTCTAGGTCTCACTGTGTAACCTAGGCTGGCCTCAAGCTTGTAGTTCTCTTGCCTTAGCCTCCTGAGTGCTGGGATTACAGGTGGGGCCCACCACACCAGGTATGGTGTGAACCACCTTATTATTGTTGTGCATCCCAGAGTCCTAAGGCAAAGATGAGGCTTTCACCAGGCTCAGAGTAACCTCATAAGGCTATGCTTGTTCCAGGGTCTGTCACTGTGGGGCTCGCCTGCTCTTGTCTGATTCCTAGGTGTGACCTGTGCTCTGCCTTTCAGAGTCTCGTTGTGACAAGGAGCTGGACACACTCAGTGGTTATGCTATGTGCCTTCCCAACCTCACCAGACTTCAGACCTACCGTATTGCAGAGCACCGGCCAATTCTGTGTGTAGAGATTAAGGTGAAGCTTCATATGGTGTGGGTAAAGGGAAAAGTCGGTCTGGGGCTGTCTGTCCTCATGGCTTCTGCCTTGAGTATGTTTTGCAGCCCCATCTCAGAAATTCAGCTTGCTTTTCTCTCCTTCCAGTTATCTCACATTCTCTGGGTCCTCCCACAGCTCCAGACCCCAAGTTTGGGCTCCTTCCTGGGGGCAGACAATGAGGATACCTACCCTACACAGCCAGGCTGGTACAAGCCCTGGTCAAGGGTCACCAGTGGGAAGAATGTTGGGTTCCTTTTCCCTCTGTGCACGTCTTGCTTGGCTCCCTCCACTTTCCTCCCCACTTCTTCCAGCTACCTTGGGCTTGTGGTCATTGCTCACTGTGCCTAGGACCCATTCCTGAGGTGCTCTTTAGATGAAGACTGCATCCTGGTTAGGAAGGACTCTTCCACAGGCCCAGAGGCCATTGTGCCCCTCAGAGCCCTGGAGAGTCATGGCCAGGAATCTAGGTTTCCTGTCTGGCACAGGCAATAGGGGCTGGAGAAGGGCCAGGCCCCTCTTGTTTCAGCTCCTCCTTGAAGGGTATTTCCCCATACCCACCAGAAAACCTCCTCACATGTCTGGCCATTGCCTGTCTCCTTCCTTCCAACCTCTGAGGCAATGGCCACTGGGTCATGCCCTAGGCCTGAGCAATTGCACCTCAGGATCCTTAGGGGTACAGTGGAAAGATGGATGGATATGCTGTCTCCCCAGCCACATTCTGCAGCCTGACTCTTGCTTTGCACGTTGCATATGCTCAGAGATGTGGCATTTAGAAGGCAGCTGAGTTCCCTGACTTTCTGTGAGCCAAGCAGCTATCAAATGGACAAGTTGCAGAAACAGTGCCTTTTGTCAGCAGAAACAATGCTCTGCTTCCCCAGCTAGGAGCCCTGGTCCTGTTTCTACTCCTTCCAGGCTGCCAGTCATGTTCTGTAAGAAAAGCACAGAGCCTCTACCCACTTTACCAGCTGGAGTGCTGGCCTTGGGACCACTTGAGGCAGAGGTGATGGGGAAGCATCCATCCTACTGGGAGATGGAAATGAAGCAGGTCCCTCGCTGCTTTTCGTCATCTTGTAGTTAGTGATGTGTCTGTTTAATGGTGTGCTATTTCTCCCTAAACGGTTTTTCTTCCTTTTTTATCTTACAGCCAAAATGTGGGTTCATTCCTTTCTCGAGCAGTGTTACCCATGAGATGAAGCATAAGGTGTGTCGCTACTGCATGCACCAGCACCTCAAGGTGAGAAGAGCCAGGGTTCAGCCTGGGGCTGCTCTTTCCTCCACTTGAGAGGGCCACAGCCAGGAGCTTGAGCAAAGAAAATGTGAATGTGGATATTTTCTATTGACTTTTCTTTTTGGTACTGGGGATCGAACTCGGGTCCTTCTGCTATTGACTTTTTACTTCACAAGTAGCTCATGTCCACTTTTTTTCCTTAAGATATAATTCACAGACCATTAAGACTTTTGGACTGTATAATTCAGTGAGTTTTAGTTAGTATCTTTACAGGGTTGTGCAATCACCACTTCTATCCAACTTCAGAACATTTTTATCACTTTAAGAAGAAACCCTGTCTGTGTTAGCAGTCACTTTCCATTGTACCGTCTTGCAAGCTCTTTGTAACCACTGATGTACTTTCTATCTCTGCATTCCCCTCTTCTGGACATTTCACAGGAATGAGATCATATAATAACTAGCCTTTTGTGGCTGGATGTTTTTCATTTGCATAGTGTTTTTGAGCTTCCTCCATGCTGGGGGATGTGTCAGTCCTTCTTTCCCTTTTTGGCTTTCCTTATTCATGCATTATTTCACTATATGAATATATGGCATATTTGGTTTATCCAGCCATTTGTTGACTGGAATTCCAGCATCTGGATTCTTTGCACCTTTTGGTTGTTGTGAATAGTGCTGCTGTGAACATTTGTGTATGTGTGCTTGTTTGAGTTCCCTTGAGTACCTTCCTAGAAGTGGAATTGCTGAGTCCCAAGGTAAACCTGTGTTTTAACTTTTTGAGGAGCTACCAAACTATTTTCCACAGCCACTGGATCATTTTACATTCCTCCCAGCAATGTGTGAATGTTCTGATTTCTTCTTGCTGACACTTGTTATTATCTCTTTCTGTGGTTAGAGCAATTGTAGGAGGTGTGCAGTGGTATTGATATGTATTTGTCCAGTGCTAGTGATGCTGACCATGTGCTTATGGCCATTTTATATCTTCTTTGGAGAAATGTCTATTCAGAAGTCCCTTGCCCATTTTTAAATTCTTTTTTGTTATTGTTGAGTTGTAGGTGTTCTCTATTTATTTTAATACGTTATGTATGGACTGGGGATTTAGCTCAGTGGTTTCGCCGCCTGCTGTGCAAGCGCAAGGACCCGGTACCCCCCCCCCCCCCCCCAAGTTATGTAATATGTGATTTGCAGATGTTTTATTCTGTCGGTTGCTTTTTATTCTCTGTGGATAGTGTCCCTGGATGCAGAAAAGTTTTTAATTTTGGTGAAGTCCATTTTGTCTGTTTTTTCATTTGTTCCCTGTGCTTTTGATGTTATATCCAAGAAATCATAAATTTATTTTTTTCAATGTCTTCTTGTAAGAAATTTGTGTTTTATTTTTAAGTGTTTGATCTCTTTTGAGTTAATTTTTGTGTATGGTATTAGGTGAATATCTGACTTTATTCTTTGGCATGTGGCTCTCTGGTTTTCCCAGCCTCTATTGAAAGGACTGTCCTTTCCTCCAGATAATTGTCCTGGAACCCTTGTCAAAGGCCTTTTGCTTATATAGCTGGGGGTTTATTTCTGGCCTCTGTGTTCTATTTTCCTTGGTCTGTGTGTCTTTAAGCCAGAACCACACCATTTAAAAAAAAAATTTTTTTTAACAAAACATTTATTGGTACATTTTAGGCATACATAATGATAACACTCATCATAGGGAATTTGCACTTGTACATGATATATCCCACCTCTTTTTTCCCATCCCCCCCCCAGCCCCATCCTCTCCCTATGTACAAAATCTTTGTTTCAATTTTTTCTTGTATTTTCAGTTTTTCTTGTCCTTTTCTTCCTTTCTCCCTCTCTCCCTCCCTTGTTGCCTTTCCCGTTTGATCATTTTCTTCCTATTTCCCAATATCTATTCTATATTTTAGTCCTTATTTCCATTTTTGTTTTCTCACACCAGAGAAACAATGGAGTATTTAAACATAGGTGTTCAGTTTATTGCACTTAAGAGTATGATTTTAAAGTCCATCCATTTAGCTATAAATGTCTGAAGCTCATCCTTCTTTATGGGAGAGTGTTATTCCATTGTATGAAAAAACCCACATCTTCTTTATCCATTTATTGGTTGATGGGCATTTGGGCCGTTTGCAAGATTTAACTACTACAACCTGTGCTGCTGTAAGCATGGGTGTGTATATACTGCTGTGGCATGATGCTTATAATTATTTCAGGAAGATACCAAGAAGGGAGATAGCTGGGTCAAATGGAACCTCTAGTTTTAGTTTTTTGAAGAATCTTTCCACAGTGGTTGCACCAGTCTACCCTGCCACCAACAATGGAGCAGTGTTCCTCTTTCCCCACAGCCCTTTCAGCATTTGTTATTGTTTGATTTCTTGATAGCAGCCATTCTTTCTGGAGTGAGATAGACTCTCAGCATTGTTTTAATTTACATTTCTCGAATGATCAATGATGTTGAACATTTTTTCATATATTTATTTGCTGTTTCTACTTCTTCATCTGAGAAAAGTCTTTTCATTTCAGATGCCTAGCTTTTGATTGGGTCTTTAAATTTGGCGAGTCTGATTTTTTTGAGTTCTTCATATATAGTTGTCCTTTGTCTGATGAATAGCTGATAAAAATTTTTACCCATGCTGTGGGTTGTCTCTTTACTCTGTTGGTGGTTTCTCTTGTTGTGCAAAAGCTTTTTAATAAGATGAGATCCCAGTTGTTGATTCTTTGTAGTGCTTCCCATGCAGCCTGGGTTTTACAGAACCACACAATTTTGATCATGGTATATTTGTAATATATTTTGAAATCAGGAAGTGTGATTCCCCAGCTTTTCTTGTTTTTCAAGATTGTTTTGGCCACTTGGGGCCTCTTAAAATTATATATGAATTTGAGAATCAGCTTTTTTTTTCAATTGGGAAAAAAAGACTGTTGGAATATTGAGAAATTGCATAAATCCAGATCATAGGGGTAGAATTATATCTTACAATCTATGAACATGGAATGTCATTCAGTTTACTTATATCATTTTTAATTTTTTCAGCAATGTAGTTTTCAGTGTACAAGTCTTTCATTATTATGGCTATATTTATTTCTGGTTTAAGTCTTTTTGACTGTCGTAAATGTGATCATAAATGGAATTGCTTTTTAAATTTCCTTTCAGATTGTTCATTGCTGGTGTATCAAAATACTACTGGTATTTTTATATTGGCTTTTCCACCCTACAGATTTTTTTTTTCCTTATGTAGTTCAGGCTGGCCTTGAACTCAGTAGGTAGCCCACGCTACCTCTGACTTGGTGGTGGTGGTCCTCCTTCCTCAGCCGTCTGATTGCTGAAATTACAGGCATGCACCATCATGCTCAGCTTCTAACTTGCAATTTTACAAATCAGCTCTAGTGGCTTTCTTGTGGAATCTTTGGATTTTTGTTTATAAGATCAGTTGTAAATAGAGAATATTATGTCATCCTTTCCAATTTTGATTCTTTTAGCTTATCAGTTTCTATAAAGAAACCAGCAGGGATTAGGGACTCCAGTGAATCTAGTTCAATTTGGGAAGTGTTGCCATCTTAATAGTATTAATACTCTAATTGTAGCCAGGTGTGGGGGCACACGCTTGTAATCCCAGCACTCAGGAGGCTGAGGCAGGAAGATCACTGTGAGTTTGAGGTCAGCCTGGGCTACATAGTGAGTGCAAGGGCCAGCCTGAACTATGTAGCGAGACCTTGTCTCAAAAAACAAAAACCTCTATTTGTGGACATGGCTCTCTTTCCATTAAGTCCTTAATTTCTTTGAATGGTATTATAATTTTCTATGTATAAGTCTCATACTTTTGTTAAATTTATTCCTAATTTTTTTTTATTCTTTTGGATTCTAGTCCAGTGGAATTTTAAGTATTTCATTTGCAGATTACTCAGTGCTAATGTGTAAAATAAACTGATTTAAAAATATATTTTAAAAAATTGTAGTGAAATATACAAAACATAAAATTTGGCATCCTAACCATTTAAAATGTATGTTCGTGGGGCCGGGGATTTAGCTCAGTGGTGCACAAGTGCAAGGACCCGAGTTCGATCCCCGGTACCAAAAAAAAAAAATGTATGTTCATGGCAGGGTAGTACTTCATTGGGATGCACCATGAGACCATAATGTTAAGTGAAATAAATCAAACACACAGCTTAAATATTGGCATGGTTTCTCTTAAAAGAGAAACCAAAGGATAAATAAATTAAAGAGCAAAGTGAAAAGTATATAATAGAGAACAGGGACATAGATTTTTTGCAAAAGGGAAAATTGATCAAGAGATAGAGGGGGCAGGGATTTAGCTCAGTGGTTTTGCCACCTGCTGTGCAAGTTCAAGGACCTGAGTTCGATCCCCGGTACCAAAAAAAAAAGAAAAAGAGATAGAGGGAGGGGGGCAAGAAGGGGAGATGGGATGAGAAAAGAATTATGGTGCATTACATACATGTACAGACTCCCCACAATGAATGTAGTTATTATGTACTGAAACATACATACATACATTATATACAGTGTTTGTCTTCTTGTGATTGGCATATGTCCCTTAGCATAACACAGTAATACCGTGGTTCACAAACACTTCTGTTTGCAAACAATTTGGTTCGCAAATAACAGTGTTCAGCAAAATTTTGCTTCCATTTGTAAACTCCACATCAGGTGACAGATATGACCACAGCCATCTTCCCCACACAAACACAAATGTAGCCATCTTCCCCCAAATCATAAATTAAGTTAGTAAACCTAGGTACCACTGTATTCTCAAAGTTTATCCATGTTGTAGCATGTGTCAATTTCCTTGCTTTCAAGGCTGAATAATACTATTCTATCACATGTATATTCTGTGTTTTCTTTATCCATTCATCTACTGATGAACACTTAGGCCCTTACTTCCTTGTGGCAGTTGTGAATAAGCTACTATTTCTACTTTCAGTTCTTTTGTGTAAACACCCAGAAGTAGAATTACTGGATCATACAGTGTGTGAGTCAGCTTTTCTTTGCTGTGACAAAGTATCTGAGAATAACAGTTTAAAGGAAGAAAGGTTCATTTTGACTCGCAGTTTCAGAAGTTTCAGTTTATGGTTGGCTGGCTTCATTGCTTTAGGTAGGCCTGTGTTGAGACAGAAACATTATGGTGGAAGAGTATGGCGGTGGAAAGCTGCTTACTTCATGGCAGCCAGGATGCTGAGAGTGTCAGAAAGGAAAGGGGCCAGGGACCAGGTACAGTCTCAAGGTCACATCCACACGATCCACTCCCTTCAATTAGGCTGTACCTCCTGTTTCTATCACTTCTCAATAATGCCATAATATGACCTCATCAGTGGTTTAATTCATATGATGAAGTTAGAACCATCCAGTCACTTCCCCAAAAGCTCATTAGCTGGCAGCCAAGCTTTGAACATAGGACATTTGGTGGACATTTCAAGTACAAGCTATAACATGGTAATTCTGTTTTTAATTAGGAGGAAACTCCATAGTGTTTTTTAATTGTGGCAGCACCATTTTACAATATTGTCAACAGTTCACAAGGGTTCCAGTTTTCCCACAGTTTTGCTGACACTTATTGTTTTCTGTTACTTATTTATTTTTGGGTAGTAGCCATCTTAATGGGTATGAGGTGGGAAATACAATTGCTTATTTATTGATTTTGTACCTAACTGAACTTGATTTGCTCTAAATTTTTTTGTGTGTAGGTTCTCAGAATTGTCTATGTGTATTATTAATGTGCATAGGAGAGCTTTCTTTATTTCCAGCACAGACACCTTTTATTTTTCTTCCCTGATTGCCTCCCTGGATCTTGCAGTACAGTGTTGTATAGAGGTACTGCAAGTGGATGTCTTTTGTCTTGTTCCTCATCTCAAGGAGAAAGCTTTTGTCTTTCACTATTAGCTGTGTGATACTTGCTGTGAGTTTTTCATAGATACTATTTTTCAAAAAAAAATTTTAACTCATATAAAGAGTTCAGGATTTTGTGAAATGCTTGTTTTGTATCTGTTGAGACAACCTATTGAGATCATGATGTATATTCATTTGTTCTATCAGTATGGTATGTTATATTAAGTGACTTTTTTATGCTCAACAATTTCTGGGATAAATCCAACTTGGTCATGATGGTGTGTACTCCCTTCAATATGCTGCTGAAGTCTTTTTTTCCTAGTTTTTGTGGAGGCTTTTTGAATTGTAAGGGAGATTGGTGTGTAGTTTTGTGTCCTAGTGATGTCTTTGTCTGGCTTTGGTACCAGTGTAATAATCAGCATCAAGGGATGAGTTAGGAAGTGTTTCCTTTTCTTCACTATACTTTTTTTTTTTTTTTTTTGAGGAGTTTAAGTGTTGATATTGATTCTACTTTAAATATTTGATAGAATTGACTTTTGAACCTGTCTGGTTCTGAGTTTTTTATTGGAAGATTTGTTTTGTTTTGGAGTCTCTTGTTATCTGTTGAGAGAATTTCTTCAGTCAGTTTTAAGTGGTTGTGTACTACTGGGAATTTGTCCATTTTGTCTTATTTTTTTTTAGCATACAGTTGTTCATAGAATTTCTTTTTATTTCTGCAAGCTTGGTAGTAACATCCTTTTTTTTAAAATAATGAAATATTTATTGGCACATTCTAGGCACACACAGTGATAACACTCATCATAGGGAATCTGCACCTGTAAATGATACATCCTGCCTCTTTTAGGAACATCCTTTTTATCATTCCTGATTTTAGTAATTTGGTTCTTCTCTTTTTTTGATGGCCCCTGGCAAAAGTTTTGTGTCATATTTGGTATTTTCAAAGAAAGAACTTTTCATTTTCTCCATCTTATCTCCTACTTTCTATTTTATTTGTCTCCACTCTAATCTTTACTATTTCCTTCCCTCTGGTTGCCTTGGGTTTAATTTGTTGACCGTTCAGTTTCTTAAAGTAGAAAGGTTATTTGGGACTTTTTTCTGTCTGTCTGTCTATATTGAATCCATAGCCTGTGTAAGCTAAGCAAGAGCTCTATCACTGAGTTACATCCCCAGCCTTCTTATTTTTATTTTCAATAAATAGTGGCTCAGGCAGCCTCAAACTTGTGATTCTCCTGCCTTGGGCTCCCAAGTAGCTATGATTGCAGATGTGTGCCACTGCACCTTGCTCTTCTTTTTAAGTGGATGTTTACAACTGTAAGTTTAACTACTTTTCTCTTAGTCCGTAAGTTTTGTTATGTTGTGTTTTCATTTTTATTTTATTTTCTGATTTCTCTTGATTTCCTTGACCCACAGGTGATTAGAAGCATTTACTTTTCACATTTGTAGGCTTCTCAGATTTCCTTTTGCTACTGATTTTTTTTTCATTCCATTGTGTTTGGAGAATATTGTTTGTCTGATTTCACTTTTTAAATTTATCGAGACTTGTTTTATATTCAACATAAGGTTTATTCTTGAGGATATTCCATGTTTCCTTGAGTGGAATGTGTACCCACAGCTAGGTGGCGTGTATTCTGTGGATGTGTGGTAGGTCTAGTTTCTTTAGAGTAGTGTTTAAATCTTCTGCTTTCCTGTTAACTCAAGAGTCTAGTAAACCTCTGTAATATACAAAAGCTTTTGCTCCTGGTAGCTTCACAGCCTTTCCTCTCCTTTGTGCTGTTATTTTCATGCAAATCACACCTTTTTTGAGGGTAAGCTGGTCAATGCAAATTTGTACTTTTTGCCTCACACAGTTGTCTTTGTACATCAGGCAGAAGAAAAAACATACAAAGTATGTGTTTTGTTTAAATAAAAAATCATTACACTAAGAGACACATTATTATTAATCCCTTTCACACTTATCCCATTATCCTTGCCACTTTCTAAAGCAGTTCTGGAAGTCCTCTTTCATGTCCATAGTTGTCCTGTTGTGACTGCCTTGATGTCTAGAACTGATTCAAAATGTTTGCCTGTCATGGTCATTTTGACTCTGGGGAAGAGCCAGGAATCACACTGTGCCCAATCTGGTGAATAAGGTTGATGAGGATACTTTGTAATGTTTTCATTTATTTATCTTTGGTACTGGGGATGGAACTCAGGACCTTGCGCTTGTGAGGCAGGCGACGGCACTACTGAGCTAAATCCCAGGCTCCTCTGTAATGTTTTTAACAAGCCCGTCTTTCCATTGGATGACAGTAGGCAGCAGTGTTCACTGTGTTTTTGATCATACTTCATAAAGATACTCAGCAGAAGAGGACTTCCAGAATGTCTTCAGGGATAAGTGTGCTGGAAGCAAGTGGGGGAGCATTTTGAGGGGGATTAATGGCAATGTATTCTTTACTGTAATAAATTTTAAAAATTTAAAAATTCACCATTTTTAATCATCCAATGTATATTTATACTTTCTTTTATGTTTATCTATGTAGTTTCTTTATTGTTCTTTATTTCTTCATGTGGATCAAGTTCCTGTCTTCTGTCCTCTCATTTTAACCCAGGAATCTTCCATTAGTATTTCTTCTAGGCCAGGTTTACAAACAACAGATTGTTTTAGTTCATTTGTTCATTCATTCATTCATCTCTTGTTTTTTTTGAGACAAGGTCTCACTGTGTAGTTCAGGGTGCCTTGAACTCAATATGCATCCCAAGCTACCCTTGAACTTATAGCAGTCCTCCTGCCTCAGCCTCCCGAGTGCTGGGACTACAGGTCCAAGCCACCAACCCGGATTCCCTTTCATTTTTAAAAGATAATTTTGGTAGACATAGAATTCTTGAGTGACACTGTTTTTCTTTTACCACTGTAGTAGTGTCATACCCCTGGCTTCTGGTTTCCATGGTTGCTAATGAGAAATCGGCTGATAATCTTATGTGTCATACATGATGAGTCACTTCTCTCTTGTTGCTTCTTAAGATTCTTTTGACAATTTATGATGTGTCCAGCTGTGGATCTCTTCAATTTTATCCTAAAGTTTACCAGTAGCTCCTCAAAGAGTGCTTACTCAATTCAACTACTTATCCCTGGTAGTTACTTTATTTTAGTTATTATACATTTCGACAACAGAATTTCTATTTAGTTCCTTTTTATAATTTCTGCCTCTTTACTGATGTTTTCTATTTTTAAAGACAGTATTCTTGTTTCCTTTTGCTGTAAGCATGTTTAAAATAGTTGATTTAGAGATGGGGATTTAGCTCAGTGGTTCTGCCGCCTGCCTTGCAAGCGCAAGGTCCCGAGTTCAATCCCCGGTACCAAAAAAAATCAATAAATAAAATAGTTGATTTAACTCTTGTCTAGTAGGTCTGCTGTCTGGGCTTTCCCGGGGACAATGTGTTGATTACTGCTTTCTTTTTTCATAGTATGTTTTGTGGTGATACATTGAAAATGGGCACTTTAAATAATATAATGTAACCACTTTGCAAATTAGATCCTATATCCTTCCTGTATATTTTATTTCTGGTGCTTGTAGTTATTATGGTTTAGTTAGTGACTCTTCTAAGCTAATTTATGAAAGTCTATGTTCTTGTCATACATGTCCCTGAATTCTGTCCTTGGTTAGCTTACTGGGAAGCTATTGGTTTGTAGATATTTTCTTAAATGTCTTTATGGAGCAACTCTCTGTTCAGGTCGGAGCCCACTTAAGATTCAGCAACAGCTTCAGCTCAGCTCAGATGAGAGTGTAGGGCTCCTCATGTCTTTCCTGTGCCTATTCAGGGAGCTTTTCAAAACTTCTCTGCAGATCTCACTTTTCAGCTTTTCCTTTTTTTTTTTTTCAGTACCAGGGATCAAACTCAGGACCTCAGAGGCACCACTCTGAGCTAAATCCCTGGCCCCTTTTTTATTTTTTATTTTTTTGGTACCTGGGACTGAACTCGGGACCTTGTGCTTGTGAGACAGGCGCCAGAACCACTGAGCTAAATCTCCAGCAGTGGTCCCTTTTTTAGCTTTAGGTTAGCCTGGTTTTTAAAAATTTAATTTAATTTTTGTTTTGTTTTGGTACCAGGGATTGAACTTGGTACCTTGCGTTTGGAAGGCAGGCGGCAGAACCATTGAGCTAAATCCCCGGCCCTAGGTTAGCCTGTTGTTTGCCTCAACCGTTACCCACTGTCTCTGGAAGCCATGACATTAAATACATAATCACTTCTAAATTTATTTTTGATGAATGCCTATGGGTAAAAGGCTTCTCGAACCACGTGAGCTCTGAGTCGGGTCAGTAAAGAACCTTGGCAGTGGAATCTTCCAGAACTGCGAGACTGGCAGGTAATAGCAGTCCAGTGGGGATGAGGCCTTAGAGAGGCTTCTTCCCCTTCCTGTCCCCTCTGTGGCAGCTGCCAGCTGCTGGTTTCCCTGTGATTCTGACAGTTGGTTTCATGGTTCCTTTGGAGTCTAGGGGTAAGGAGGGAGACAGGAATAGTAGAAAGTGTCGAAGAGCTCGCTGTTGCTTAGATTTAGCCAAAATTTTTTTTTTTCCTCCTTGAATTGTTGCAAACCTTTGGTCATTTTCCAGAGTTGCAAAATTTTAATAATTTTTGCTAGTTTTTTTATGCAAAAGCCGCACTGAATTTATAGGATAGTTTTGTTTGTCTTAAAAATTTTTATTGTGTTTTGAGACAGGGTCTTACTATGTAGTCCAAGCTGGCCTTGATCTCCTCACAAGTTTGAGCCCCAGGCTGGCCTCAAACTTGCAGCAGTCCTGCTTCAGCCTTGAAAGTGCTGGGATTAACCACCACACCCAGCTAGGATAGATTTTTAAGAAGTTTTTGTTTTTGTTTTTAACATGAAGCAATACCTGCTTATATAACTGATAAAATACAGCATTGTATAAATGGGGTCACCTGCCTTCCCAGGTAATGTCAGTTGACAAAACTTTCCAGGCTTCTTCCTATGACAACAGTATATTTGTAAGTACTGTTCAAGCAGAAAGGAGCTGATGCCTCTTTGTGTGTGTGTGCGCCTGTGTGTATGTGCGTGTGTACGTGGTTCATGCCATATGTATTTTTTTGCTAATTTTTTTCATTAAAATAATCCCTGATGATTGTTTGTATATTCTAAGGCTTTTTCAGTAAACACACTTTTAAAAAATAAATTATTTATTTATTTTAAGCTGCTGGGATTGAACCCAGGGCCTTCTATATGCTAGGCAAGTACTCTGCCACTAAGCTATACTTCCCTACACTTTTTTTTAAAGCAAAAAATAATATGGTACTGTATGTATTGTTTTGCCAGTTGAACAAATCTTGGTTATTTTAGTCCTTCCTCTTTCTGGGAATGGCTGGATATCATTATCCATTCCTTCATTTGACAGATTGCTTGCCAGGGCTCCAAATGAGTTTAATCCCTTCTTTACTCATGATTATCTTTTCTTGGTTCCAGAATTTTGCTGTTATTAGTACCCTGCATTGAACATCTTGTTCCTATACCTTTTTGCCCTGTGCTAGTTTCTCTCTCTCTTTCTCTCTTTCGTCTTTCTTTTTCTTAATTTTTTTTTGAGACAGGGCATTGCTATGTAGCCAAGGCTATGCTTGAACTCACGACAATCCTCCTGCCTCAGTCTCCTGAGTGCTGGGATTATGCTACCTCTCCCAGCCTCCTGTGCTAGTTCTTCTGGATTCCTAGTAGATTTGCCAAGTCAGGGGACATGTACATCTTAACTTTTGATGGTTATTACAGAAGGTTGTACTAAAATATCCCACTGACAACATGAAATTACTTGTTAACTGTGCTTTCTCCATTACCAGGTATTATGATTTTAAAGATTTATCAATCTCATTATCAAATTTAGCCATGAAATTTTCAGGTGCTTGCCAGTTTTTTCCCTGCTCAAGTGAAGGGCTGAGCTGGCAGTGACCTGTGTCCCCAAGGTGGGCTGAGCGAGTTTTCCTTGGATAAAGTAGCACCCTCCCCTACTTAGTGGTGTGCACCTGTGGTCTTGTCTAGGATGAGGCCTTGTCTAGGACAAGACCACTGTCTTGTGTGCCAGTGTTGGCACTGTGTGGTCACCTTTTGATGTCAGTCTTTTGTTGGTGTTTTAACAGGTAGCAACTGGGAAGTGGAAGCAGATAAGTAAATACTGTCCCCTCGATCTCTTCTCAGGGTGAGTGACACTTTTCATTTGCTCTCTGGAGGTGGAGGTGGTGTGCTGGAGGTGTTACAGACTGTGGGGCCTGTTCTGGGAGGTGGGAGCTAGGGGTTTTGGTGAGATGTGGGGGTGTTGTATAGAGCGGGGAAACTGGGGGTGTGTTTTGTGAAGTGCTGATGGTGTTTGTATTTGGTGAGGTGAACGTAGGGTGATCTGTGAGGTGGGGAAGGAGAGGATTTCCTTGTGTTGATGCGAGGGCCTCTGTGAGATGGGGAAGTGTGGCCCTCACTCTGTCTTCAGTGCTGTCCTTCCCCTGAGACACTCGAGGTTTTGAGCTTTGGGTTTAGGGTTCGTCTTTCTGCTTGAGGTAGTTGCTGTCTTACTGATTTTCTTTCAAATTGTCATCAGATTCATTTTCTACTCCTGTCAGAAAGCAGCTAGTCCTGTTGACTCCTACCCTTTGGAATCCTCAAGGTTTGCTTGTTTACACCGCTTGCCACTTGCTCTTACGCAGATACTCCAACAGTACTTTCTGCCCTGCAAGGTGGCCTGTAGCTGGCAGTCAGGCTCTCAGGTCTGCTCTTCCCTCCTGGCCTCACTCTTTATTTTTCTGGCCCTGCATCTTTGCATCTTTGCTCTCCTTGGCCTGCACACAGCCCAGGGCCTGGTCCTGGCCGGCTCTTGGTGGTTAGGAGGGTGGTGGTGGTGGGAGCTGTGGAAGAGTCCGTCAGCAGTGGGAGCTGTGGGGTCAGCCATCAGGGTCAAGGGAGAGAGGCTGGCAGGGCTGAGGGCTGGGAGAGGATGGTGAGAGGGCGCCTGGGTGGCACCTGTGCCTCACTGTAGTCCTCCAGCCCTGCCCCGACTCAGGCTGGCCCACACCCCCTCAGGCGTGATGTCTGTGTGCTGTCTTTTCCAGCAAGCTTCGGCCCCCCCTTCCAGCCACCTTTCCCTCCCCAGGACCCCAGTTAGAGCAGGGCTTTGTGGTATGTCTGGTTTTCTCACTGACTGCTGCCCCTCTCCTGCTCTATGCCCTCCACTTTTCAGTGATCGGCGCTAACTCCTGCGCCATGTGTGTGGCCATCACATAGTCAGTGCTTTTGGCTAGAGGCTGTTGTAGGGCTTCCAGAGCAGACAGGTGCCTTTGGAATTGCAGAGTTCAAAATGGAGTGGCAAGAGGATACCTATGCCGGGACGCACAAAGTGTTGCCTTGTTTTTTCCTGTGCGAATCAAGTGGCATTGAGTTTTCTTGGGAATCACGTGCTAATTTACCTGTGACCTGAGGCTGAGTTTTGAAGCAGTCAGTAATGAAGATCATTGTTGAGTTTACAATTTGTGAGAACTTGAGTGGGGAGCCCTCCCTGGAATGTTCAGAATGTGGCTTTTCCAGAGCTGGCTGTGGGTAGCAGGGCTTTGTCTGGTGCTTGCTGCCATGCTGTCCACATGCTGTCCCAGGGCAGGGCTCGGCATCTTGCCTGGGGCAGCGTGCCTGTGAGGGGGTCCTGCAGGTTCTATGGGGGAAGTGGTTAGGGACAGGGATGGGGCGTCAATGAGGATGAGGGCTGGAGCCCAGGGCAGCAGGTGAATGAGGGCTGAGGGCTGCCCCACAGCTCCTGGGAGGTTGCAGGGCAGATGCTCCAGGGATCCTGCCTCTCCCTTGGTCCCTGCACCCCTCAGGAACCTGTTGTGCCTCTTGGTGCCCCAGCATCTGCTTCAGCCTTTGGAAGCTACAGCCAGGGAATGAGGGGGGAGCTGGCTGGGTTATATGTGGCCTGTGGGCCCCAGCCTCTCCCCTGCCCCTGCCTTGGCCAGGTCCCTCATGTCTGCCTTGGGGCCTGAGTTCAGGAGCCCCCTCCTTTGTATGCCTGGGGGCTGTTGTGAGGGAAGGATGTCGCTGGCTCCAGTTGGGCTCAGCTCAGAGGCCTGTGCCAGTACGTGTGGGAGACAGGTCCATCTGGCTGCCTGTAAAGCATGTCCACACTTTGCCCTTTAGAAACAAACAGAGAATGCACTTTGCCTTGAAGAGTTTGCTGCAGGAATCCCAGAACAACCTGAAGATATTTAAGGTGAGACTTCTGTGTCATGACACTGTGAGTGGCCCAGTCTGTGTGAATGGGCATTGGCTGGGTCGCCTCAGGTTGCCCTAATGGTCTGACATCACCTTGTGGTCCTGTCCTCAGTGCCTGGGATCCACATAGACCTTCCAGCCTCAGCTCCTCCATTTTTGCACTTCTGTACTCCAGCTCTAATCCATGAGCACACGTCTGTGTGTCTGTGTCCCTGGGCTGTGTGACAGTGAAGTCTTGACCCATGCTGAACGGGCCTGGTCGCTGAGGTGTGATAGACAGGCCCTGTATGAGAACAACTCTGGCACTGTCGTCTTCTGTCCTCACAACCTATGTGGTTGAGGTGGAAGCCGGCCGACTGCCCAGGTCACTGTTCCTGCTGTAAGCTAAGTGCTGACTGCCAGCCTTGGCAATGTGCACCCCCTGCAAGTCTTTGCTCCTGGTTGTTTAGGGGCCTTGTAATTCAGAGAGCTCCTTGTTGGTAAGCAGATTCTCCAGGTATTGTAGTTCTGACAGCGCAGGGACGAGGGAGTGTTTGCCTGCAGTGTAGCTGCCTTCAGATCTGTGTAGCCATCTAGGTTGGCCCCTTGGTGTCCTAGCCTGCTGCTGGGGGAAGTGCCCTGTGGTGCCTGGGGTGAGGAGGAAGAGATGGGCAGCTGGCCCATGTTGCAGGCATTGGACCTGCACAAGGGGGTGCTGAGTGAGGGCCTCACACTTCTGTGCCAAGGTCTAGGAGAGGTGCCTGGTGAGCTGGAAGCCCTGGCCGCTCCCTGCTGGGTGGCCATACCCTTCATAAGTGAATGGATGTGGCCAGATCTTGACCTACTCCTCTGTGTTCTCACTCTGAAATTCTGCTAAGCTTTCTTCCCTGCCTGCCTCCACCTTCCCAAATCCAGAAAAGGAAGACATTTCAAAGAGGGTTTTTTTGGGTTTTTTAAAAACTCTTCTTAAGGACTAAAGGAACTCGTTATTTAAATACTGAAGATCAGTCAGTCCCTTTCTTCTTGGTATTTGTTTGAAGCCTCTGTGTAGTAAATCTGGGTTTCTGACCCCATTGGGCCCATACCTGCCATTTGCTGCTTCTATAAAAATTAGCATGGAAAACCCAGAGTTTTCCAAATAGATAAATTTGCTGCAGAGACCAAAGAGTCTCTACCTATTTGCCAAACAGATAAACAGAACAAAAAGATAGATAGGTTAAGAGCATGATACGAGAAGGACAAGACGGCACATGGGCACTGCGTGCTGCCAGCACTGGCAACTCTCCTGAGTGGTGCTGGTCCTGAAGCCCAGGCGTCATGTCCTCTCTCCAGTCAAACCCAGGCTGGTGTGGCTGAGACTCGTGACCCTGCACTACACACCTGTGACACAGCACTTGTGAGGGCTCAAGGGGTGTGGATGCTGTCTCACTCTGCCACCTGGGCTGGTGGCTGCCAGATGACACATGTCTGGACCCCTGACACTGCAGGGAGAGGTCCTGCTCTGATGGTCCCTCAGTCACTCGTGGGTCTAGAAGAGGGGAGCTGGCTCTAATGAGGGGACAGACAGCCAACCCAACCTCATTTCTGGCTACCCTTGCCTCCTGCCCAGTGTGGCCAGTAGTGTCTTAGTGTGTTCCTATCATCCTCTAAGCTTGGACAGCACCCAGGCAGGGGCTCCAAGGACCCAGCAAGGGAGGAGAGCTGCCCATGCCCCTGAGAGCCACTGCTCACCCAGACCTTAGCTTACCACAGCTGCTCAGCATCTCACTCTTTCTGTGGTCAGGAGTACAGGGACAGCTTAGCTGGCTCTGCCTTGAGGTCTCATCTGAGGGCTTGGCCAGGGCTGGGGGCTTCCGCCCCCCGCCTTGTGGAATTCCTCCCAGGGCTGCTCTGTGGCTTATGTGACCCAAGGAGAGAACAGCCAGGATGGAAGCCACAGAACCTTTCTTAACTTAGCCTTGCAGGTGTGGTGCTATTGCCTCTGTCATATTCTGTTGGTCACAGTGAACAGACTCCAGGGTTACCCTCGGTCCTGGCTTGGCTCCCATCTGTCGCTCAGGCTCTGAGTGACTGGCTGGTGTCTCTGGGAGTTTGTCACTTTGTGTTGAGAGATCACTGCAGTCTTGGTGCTGGTGCCTTTCTTCCTTAGCGGGAGTCACCTTTTGGCTGATGGCACAGCACCTGAGGGTGAGATTCCTGGTGGGCTTGTGCCCCCACCTCGGCAGGTACTGAGGGGTTATCCTACCAACTTGTGGGATCCATGTCTCCCTCTGTTTTTCTTGCCTGAAGAATGGGGAGCTGATTTACGGCTGTGGTGATGCCCGGAGCCCGGTGGCTGACTGGAGGGAGCTTGCATACCACCTGAAGCCCTTCTTCTTTCCTTCCAATGGCTTGGCTGGTGGGGCCCACTGCACACGGGCTGTGATCCGGGAGCTGGTGCACGTCATCACGAGGGTGCTGCTGAGCAGCTCAGACAAGGGCCAGGTGGGGGCCCTGAGGCCAGGGCCCTGGGGCCTACACGTCTGTGAAGCCAGCCCTTTCAGCCGGAGCCTCCACCACCAAGGTAGGACCCAGCCTTTCCCTTGCAGGTACTGGGGCTGCAGGGCCTTAGGACTGTCCAGGGCCTGTGAGCAGCTAGGGTGGAGCCAACAAAGGGACTTTTTTTGCCCTGACAGGCTTGGTAGAGCACCTGGGGTACCACCTGGTTCCATCTAGGCTCCCTGTTTATCTGGATTTGTCAACTGCTTGACACATAGGAGCTGTAGGTTTTCCTTAGGAATTCTGCCCATATGTTTGCTCATCCTTTCTGTGGTTTGTAGAATGTTTCTAGCTGTGTAATCCCATTTGATCCCCATTGCAATAGGGCCGAGTCTGGTTCTATGCGGGGGAGAATCAGACTTGTGGGACCTGGGCATCAGGGTTTCTCCTGCTCTGGGGCCCGGTGTGACTACACAGAGCCCCCTGAAGAGTTTGAAGCTGGCTTTGTGCCATTACAAACCCCCTAGCTTTGCCTCCCTTACTGCCCCCCATGCCTAGTTTTTCTCATCACAGATGAGTTTTTTGGAATTTTTTGTTTGTTTTGTTATAAAAATAATTCCTGACCCTGTCTCAAAATTTTTTTTAAAAGAGCTGGAGATACAGCTCAGTGCGAAAGCTCTGGGTGCCTCGCCTGGCTTACCTAGTGCCATGTTCAAAAAAATTAAAAAGTGATCCCTTATTGTTTCAGAAAATTTCATTACAGTACAAAATGGCTGCAGAATGTGTATGCAGGGACACCGCTACTGGCCACCGAGGTGGCTGGGGCTCTAAAAGGAGGCTCTTGCATCCAGTCAACCCAGGGTCTCTCTCTGAGATCGCCCCTGACATCTGTGCACAAACAGGGATAGCCCACGGACATGCTGTACTTGAAACAATAAGGTCACATTCCACATGTTTTTTGTACCATAGTTTGTTTTCTTGATTAACATAATTCTCTGTTAGGAAATGAATTTTTCAGCCCTTATAGACCATGTGATAGTTGTTCACTGCATGAATACTCTGGTTGGGCATGTGAGCTTTTATTCTCTTTTCCCTGTGTCTGTCTCATAGCCAAGTGCAGCCTTGCCAGGACACCCCAGCGCAGGACACAGCAGGCTGCACTGGCCATGCTGTCTCTCTCCAGATGTTCCCTACCCTGACTTCGCTTATAAGTTGGTTCCTTCCTAGAAATGGTCACTTATTCCAAGGGTGCGAGGTGGGCTGGGATCTGGCCATCTAGGTTCAGAGCATGCATGAGTGTTGAATAGAGTTTTGTTTCTTCTGTCCTGAGAATGGGTCCTGGTCGGTCAGTGGCTTTGACCACTGTCCATGGCTTTGCATCACCAGTTCTAAGCTCACTCCGTGGGCTGCAAGGCCTTACCCCCTCTCAGCAAGGGTCATGGCTCTGGACTCTGGAGACAGAGTCCTGGTTGTCCTTTGTGGTTTGCAGATTTGGGGATGTCATTATGATCTTAAGCCTCGTCTTATTTAGAATGAATATTATCCCTAAACTTAATCACAAAGTGTCTTCTGGAGTGAGTGTAGTGGAATTTAAAGGATGTTCCGAGAAGAGGCACAGGCACAAAGCAAAGTGCCTGGTCCCTCGCCTTTCATTTGTGTCTGGCCTGATCTGCCCAGCGTGGCCTGAGCTCTGTTCAGCCCTGCAGCTCTGAGTGTGGCATGGCATCTGCCCTCAGCACCAGGCCAGGGTCCAGGGCAAGCCCTGCGGTCTGTGCCAGCCTATATCTCCCTCCACAGTCTTCAGTCTTTGATAACAAACCTGCTCTCGTTTTCCCGATGTTCTTGGTAGGAAAAAACACCCCAGAGCGGTCGGGGTTACCGAAGGGCTGTCTTCTGTACAAAACCCTCCAGGTGCAGATGTTGGACCTGCTGGACATCGAAGGGCTCTACCCTCTGTACAACCGGGTTGAACGGTACCTGGAGGAGTTTCCCAAGGAGAGGTGAGGTGGGCACAGAGGAAGCCATGGGAGTGGGCCAGGGTGGGGACTGCCTCAACTGGAGGACAGAATGAGCCCTGAAGCACCTGGTTCCAGGAAGATGGCACATGCTGGCCACCTCCCTCCAAGCCCAGGCATCAGGATCTGCTGGAAATGCAGCACCTCCTGTGCCATTTCTAGTAAGAAGGCACATCTCTGAGCCCCACAATACCAAGGTCCTGAGGCAGGGCTGGGCCTATAGAGGGCAGTGTTGTTCCACAGAGCAGCCCACTGGCCGTGGCTGCACCAGGAGTCCTGGCACTTCCAGGTCAGGCAGCCACGTCTCTGGGCCTGCATTGGGCCCCTGGAGTCCACACCTGTGGTATCTGATGGGCTTCACCCTTTTCTGCCTCACCAGCTTTCACTTGGGTCTCGGTGGCAAGCAGGACAGGGCCTGGCTTGAGGGTTCCCTGGGCCCTGCTCTTGCTGGTCTGTTTGTGACATGATGCTTCAGAGCCATGTTTGAGATGAGGAAGTGATAGGTCTGTCAGCTTCCCTTTAACTCAGTGTATGGTCACTTTAAGAAACAATTTCCAGGAGACTTTGTCACCTTGTTTTGTTTTTGGTGGTTTCTTCAGAAAAATGTTACAAATAGATGGGCCTTATGATGAAGCATTTCACCAGAAGCTACTTGATCTGTCCACGGAGGATGACGGGACAGTGGCCTTTGCATTAACGAAGGTGAGCAGACTGGTCCAGAAGCAGTGTGTGCTTGAGAGCCCTGACTTGGGGCTCCCACTCTTGCTCCTGATGGTGCCCACAGAAAGAGCAGTGGCTGCAGTTTCTCCTGGATGGGCCTGGGTCAGTGATGGTGGATGTTGTGTCTGAGGAGGATTCTCTTGGCTTGGTTCTGCCCTGGCCCGGCAGGGGCAGGGGAAGGGGCAGGGCCCCCATCCTCAGGGGGTTCAGGGGGTGTTCAGCTCCATCTCTCCTCAGCCACTTTTTTTTTTTTTTTTTT
>NW_004624868.1:3767640-3818568 GCF_000247695.1 Heterocephalus glaber
TTTTGGTACCGGGGATCAAACTCAGGATCTTGTGCTTGCGAGCCAGGTGGTGGAACCACTGAGCTAAATCCCCAGCCCTCTGATAAAATATTTTTTATGGTTTTCTTCAGAGGCTCTTATTACTTTAAGATATTTGATAGTTTCAGGCCATGAATGGGATCTTTAAAAATATTTTATTTTAAAAGTATTTTTGGTTATATATTTGTATATTTTGGTTTGATTTGTCTATTTTGATGTTATATATCCATCAGCTTCTCACTTTTTAATTCTAACAATTTATGCTGCTTTTGCATTTTCTTTTTACGTGATCATATTCTTTGTGCATTTGATTTTTTTTCCTTTTCCAATCTTTATGTCTTCCACACGTTTCATTTCACTGTCTATAGTTAATAGGTAATAGTGGGAAATTTGGTGTTGTTATGAATCTCAAAGGGAACGCATTTTATTATTGTTTAGTGTAGGATTTGTGTTTGTTTTATAATAGATGGCTGTTATCAGATTTAAGGGTTAGTGATCTGGGGGATTGAATTTAGGGCCATCATAGTAAACTGCATCTCAGCCAGTGATTGATTGATTGGTAGGCTCTCCCCCCATCAGCCTGTTACCCAGTCTGGGCTTGAACTTGTGACCCTTCTACATCAGCCTCCCAGAGTGCTGGGATGATAAGCCTGTGCCACCATGCCTGACTCTTAAAGAGATTTTTAAATCAGGAATGGATATTGAACTCTGTCAACACATTTTATGTTTCTGTTGAGATATCATATTTTTTTCATATTTTCTGCTAACATGGTTAACAGTATGGTTAGTGCATTCACTGGTGGTGATGGATTATTTTTTTTTGGTACCGGGGATCGAACTCGGGTCCTTGTACTTGCAAGGCAGGCGTTGGAACCACTGAGCTAAATCCCCAGCCTGATGGATTATTTTTATACACAATGACACTGTGTTTGCTAGCATTTTGTTCAGGGAGTTTTGCATGCGTGCCTGTGAGGGATTGGAGCTCTCGGTTCCTGTTGTGTAATGTCCTTGTGAGGTCTCAGTACCAAGCATTCACCCACCTCATGGACCTGGCAGATTGTTGGCCTTTTTCTGTTCTCTATAAATGGTGGAGTAAGAATGGTGTTATTTCCTTGTTAAATGCCTTATAGAACCCCAGATAGAATCCTCTGGGCCTGTAGTTTTCTGTGTAGGAAAGTTTTAAATTAATGAGCTCAGTTTCAGATTTTTTATTTCTTCTTTTTTCTTTTAGTAAGTTGTGTTTTTCTAGACTTTTTTTTTTTTTGAGACAGGGTCTCACTACCTAGTTCAGGCTGGCCTTGAACTCACTGTGTAGCCCAGACTGGCCTCAAACTTGCAGCAATTCTCCTGCCTCAGCCTCTGAATGCTGGGATTATAGGCATCCGCTGCCATTTCCGACTAGACATTTCTTTTATCTACATCTTTGGTATTTTGGCTGATGATTCTTTTTTGAGACAGTAACACTTTTATCTTTTAATGTTTTATAAAACTGAAGAATGCCCTTTTATTTCTGACGTTTGGTACTTGTTTCTAAACTCTCTGTGAGTGGTCTGAGTTTTGTTTCCTCTTACAGTGTGGATATGGAAACGCAGAGGGCCTTTGGGCAGGGACTGGGTCGAGGGGTGGAAGGAACCCTTATGATCTGGACTGGCGGCCTGGTAAAAAGGCTCAAGGGCTCCTGGCCCCTCCTACCTGAGGACTGAGGTACTGCTTCCCAGATCCTGATCTGCTGAGGCCCTCAGCTTGGGTCTTTCAGCCTCTGCAACTGTGAGAAAGAAATTTCTTTTGTTTATAAGACACTTCCCAATTTTGTTATAGCAAATTAAGTGTCTTCATCAGTCCCACCAAGAGTTGCTTAGTTTGGTTAGTTTCATAAAAATTAACTTTTGATCCTTTTCCTAGACTACATGATTATTTTGTTTTATTAATTATCTTATCTTGATTATTCCCCCTTTTCTGTGTAGTATGGATAATTTCTGTAACTTCTTCCTGAACACTTACCCTAGATGTCAGCCCTTTTTCCTAAAAGAGCTACTATATAAAAACCATGTATTTTCCTTTAACCATAGCTTTTAGATACATTTACAAACTGCATTTTTATTTAAAATATACTCTTGAGTATTATTTTCTCCTTTGACCCACAAAAATATTTAGAAAGGAATCAATTAGGCATTCTCCCTTGGGCATTCTCATTATCTTTTTCCAGTAATTTAAAATTGCATATCAGTCAGAGAGCATTCTCTATATGATCCTTTGAAAGTTGTTGAGACTGGCTTTGTAGATTGTTTTTAAATTTTTTTTTTTTGGTACTGGGTATCGAACTTGGGACCTTGCACTTGGGAGGCAGGCAGAGGCACCACTGAGCTAAATCGCCGGCCCAAAAAACTCTTCTATTTATGCTTGAAATGGTGGTTTCTGAAATTTCAGATTATTGGGTGTGGTATTCTATATCTGCCCATTAGGTCAAATTAACTGTGTTGTTCACATCTTTTATAGTCTTGATGAATTTACTGCCGGCTTGTTCTAGAAGAAAGAAGTTTTGAAACTTTCAATAATAATTATAGACTTGTCAGTTTCTTCATGTTTTGAGGTTATCTTGTTAGGTGCCTTAGAGTTAGAATTGCTATTTTCTTTGACTTGAATTTTTCATTTCCAGTTGTTATTTATCACTTAAGAGTCTTTTATCTCTGGTAGTACTTTGTACCTTCATATATCTTTTGCCTATTAGTGTAACTTCTTATTCCTTTGCTTAATATTTATGCTATATATCTTTGTCCATCCTTTCATTTTTAACCTTGTGTGTCTTGTATTTAAATGTAGCATATAATTGGATTGTTTTTTATCCATTCTGGCATTTTGTCACTTCATTAGACTTTATTTTTTTTAATTTTTAATTTTTAATTTTTTCATTATTTTTTTTAGAATTTTTTTATTTTTTAGTTTTTTGGTACTGGAGATCGAACTCAGGACCTTGCGCTTGGGAGGCAGGTGGTGGAACCATTGAGCTACATCCCCGGCCCTAGACTTTAAATTTTTTATCATTTACTTTAGATTTTCTACTTTTATCTTACCTTTCAGGATGGTTCTTTTTATCATTCTATGTCAATACTCTGTTCACTTGGAAGGTATAAAGGCTTTTACTTTTTTAGTGGTTTCCTAACTATTGCAGCAATTAGTCGACTTAATGGAGGTCAATATTATTTAACACTCTTTTCTTCTTCTTGGGCAGTGCCAAGGTTCTTGGTAGCCATGGTATCTCCCCTGCTAAGTAAATAAAGCACAAGGTTCTTAGGATCTATTTTACCACTACTCTTTAAATTGACTGTTCCTCTTGCTGCTGGTGTAGTCTTCCGTGTTAAGCTCAAGAAGACATCAGGACTGCTGTTTTGTAGTCATTCATTACCCTTCATTCTGCCCTGTGTCGCTGAGCATATATATGGGATCATTTTGGTTTCGTCTAAAGAACACCCTTTAATGTTCTTTAGTGTAGGTCTGCTCAAAGTGAATTCTTAATTTTTTTTGGTACTGGGGATCGAACTTGGGACCTTGTGCTTCTTGCAAGGCAGGCAGTGGCATCACTGAGCTAAATCCCCGGCCCTGAATTCTTAATTTTTGTTTAGTAATACATGTAAGTGATTTTTTTGGAGGCTTTCTTGCATCTGTGCCTTGATGTCTTCAGTTTAGGAAAAATTTTGGCCTGTGTCAGGTTTTGTTTTTGCTCATTTCCTCTCTTCTGGACTCCAGTTACACATATGTTAGACACATTGTCTTTTCTTTATTTTCTGGTGGTTTTCCTTTCATGCTTCATTCTGGATATTTTCTTTTGATCTGTCTTCCAGTTTGGCATCCTCTTCAGCTTTCTCTCTTTTTTCCTTTTCTTATCTGTGCTTGGTTCCCTGTCTGTAAATTCTTACATTCTCATGCCCAGCTCATATCTTTTAGGTTAGAACACTATGTTTGTAGCAGTGTTATCCTTCCTTGATGACATTTGCATTTTAACTCTGAAGGCATAATGATGTGTGAATTATCCTTGTCAGGAGCAGTGGAAGATACCTGACACCAGGGCAGGAGAGGCTCCTCAGCTCAGGGCTGGTGTGGTGGGTTTCCTGCCTCTGGGCTGTGGCAAGGTGGGGTCCTTCTCTGTGACCCCAGCTGTAACACTGCAAAGAGATTGCTGCTTAGGAAAAATAATCTTTGTCTCTGTCAATCCTGTTGCCCTTGTTGAAGTTACTCTGATCTACCCACGTCTTTGTATTTTTTCTAATTTGCCATTTAATCTGTCTGTTGAATTCTTAATATTTTTTTCCATTTTTTAGATCTAGAATTTCTGCATGGTTTGTTTTTATAGTTTCCAGTTCTCCTCTGAAGTTGTTTTGCCTCTGATTCCTTGAGCAGAGCAGCATGTGTGTCTGGTATATCCAACAGCTGAAAGTCCTGAGTGGCCACCACTTTTGACAATTATGAGCGGGTTTTTTTTTCCCCCAGTTGCAGCTTATTTTCTTTCTCTCTCCTCCCTCCCCTCCCTCTCCCTTCCCTTCCTCTCTCTTCCCTTCCTCTCTCTTTTAAAATAGATTTCTTTTTCAAGTTTTCAATCCTCAGTGAAAGTGAGTGGAAAATACAGAGTTCTTATATACCCTTCCCCTATTGTGTTTTTTAAACATTTATTGGCTTTTGCTTATCTCATCCTGTCTTCTTAGCCGAGGTATTTTTATTTGTGTGCCAGAAACTGTATTTGTACAATTATTTTAGAAAGAATTTGAGGCTTAGGATTGTATCTTTTTCCAGTGAGAATTACAGGTTTGCTTCCACCAGAGGCCTGGGAACACTAGCAAGTTGGAGTTGTTGTTTTAATCCAGTTTCAGTGATTGATCTCTTCAAGTAGAGCTATAGTTCCTGGTAGGCCTTGTAGACTTTGGCTTGTATTTAATCTTTTGGTTTTTGTTCCTGTATTGGGGATTGAACCCAGGGTCTTTGTACTGAGCTACATCTCAGCCTTTTTCAGTTTTTGAGACAAGTTCTTGCTAATTCATTATGCCCAGGCTGGGCTTGAACTTGTGATTCTCCTGCCTCAGCCTCCTAGATGCTGCGGTTATAGTTGGGCCATGCCCTGATCACATTTAATCTTAGAAGGAGCAGCACTTTGTGAGTACTGACTCGGAGAGGGTTCATCATGGTTACTCCCTCCATAGACTGGGGGTTGGTTAAAAGCCTCTGTGAGCTGACCCTCCAGAATGTACCGTCCTTCTACTAGGAAAGCAGACCTCAATGCCTTTTCCCTCCCTGTTTTATTAGTTCTGGCTTCACACAAATATTTCTGATATTTTGTCCAGCTTTTCAGGTTGGCTTCAGCAGCTGAGTTGGTCCCATTTACCTAGTTGAGCATTACTCAAAGTTGAAATTTAGCCTCCCCTTCCCTCCCCTTTGCTCCCTAACTCTCTCTCTCTCTTTTTATTTTTGGTACCAGGGATTGAACTTGGGTCCTTGAGCTTACACAGCAGGCAGTGAAACCACTGAGCTAAATCTCCAGCCCTCCCTCCCCCCCCCATTTAAATTTCACATATATATATCACTACAAATTAAGGAAATGCAAATTATAAGAAGGAAATATGTAATATTTTCCACAGTACAGAAGGGTAAAACGTGTGTGTGTGTTTGTGTGTATGTAATTTCCTTCTCCGAGTTTGTTTGGTCCACTTGTTTTGTGATTAGTTACTGTCCATATTGATCTCTAGCACTTTAGTGAGTCTTGATGTTGATAGTTTATTTAATGTTGTGCATGTTTTCTCCTAGTCTATCACTTGTCTTTAAATTTTGGATTAGGATTGTATCATATAAAGCTCTTTAGCTTTTAGGTTTTAAAATTTGTGTCTTTAATGGCTTCTTGATATTGTTTTAGATAGAAAGGCTTGTAGTGTACCAAGGACGTGCTACATATTTTATACTTTTTTATATGGAGCTCTTTGTTTTCTTTTCTTTTTGAAGGTAGGGTGGGTTGAGACAGGGTCTCACTAGGCTGGCCTTGAACTCACATAGATCCTCCTGCCTCAGCCTCCTCTGAGTGCTGGGATTACAAGCGTGGGCCACCATGCCTTGCTCTTTGTTTT
Organism: Heterocephalus glaber; assembly: GCF_000247695.1. Next base: position 3,773,763 of record NW_004624868.1, read on the forward strand.
CTGCTGGGTGTGACAAAATATACGAAGTAATGGATTTTACTAACAGGATAGAGTGTGAGGGCAAGTGCTGTGTGTTTCCCCCTGCTGGACAAGCTTTCTGAGCCTGGAAACAGTGAGCAGCCCCCTCAACAGTGAGGAGCCCCCGTCGGCTCCTCCGTTCCTGCCCCACAGTCTGGCTTTGGGCAGGTCCTCCTGGCTCTAGGGAATGGGAGGAATGGCTAGAAAGGAGGCCTCTGTCGTCAGTACACATGTTGAGGCCCATGATCGTGCATAAGGCCCAAATTCGTTTTTGTAACTGGTTATTTTTGTAAAAGTGAGAGCTGTCAGTCTAAAAAGTCAAATGATGTGTGACAGTCATAAGAAGTGGGAAAAGTGCCCAAATCATGTCTGTAGAGGTGACAGTGGTGCACATGTTGGGGACCATCCTTGTCATGCCTGTCAGTGGGCATTATTCGTGGTTGTGGGTGGCCTTGCAGCCTGAGCTGACCTCTCCCTCTCTGCAGGTGCAGCAGTATCGTGTGGCCATGACCGCCAAGGACTGCTCCATCATGATCGCGCTCTCCCCATGTCTGCAGGATGCCAGGTGAGTCCTGCTGTGAGTCCCCTACCCTGTGTCTAACAGGGTTTGGTGGTGCAAGAGGACGAGCGGGTTCCCCACATTTAAGGACCCCCCAAGAGGACCACTGTGTCCCTGGCTTGCTTGATATCATGGGGCTTTTGAACTCTCACTCTAGAAGCTTGTCATCCAAAGACATTTCTGGAAGATAACTAAAAACAATTGTTCTATTAAATTGAAATTACTATTTTATAAGAAAATACCCTAAGGGTATAGAAGCAGTGTGGATAATATAGCAAATTCCACTCAAGGAAGCCCAAGCCCTGTCCAGGCCCCAAGCTCTTCGGTGCTGTGGGTTCCCAATGGGCCTTTCTCCTAGTCTTCTGCCAGGCCAGTGGGGTGTGGCGACTTCAGGACTGTTGCCGTCGTTTAAAAGCCTTAAAACAGCACATTTAGTGCCCTGCCTCCTCTTCTGAGTTACAGCATGTTCGTAGCCTCTGTCTTGGATGTCATTATCCCCTGTAGTCTCCCTTTCCCCCTTTCAGGCACCAGCTGAGCCTGATCATCATCTCACTGTAACGAGCCAGCATCTTCAGCATGCGTCTTCCAGGTGTCAGACGGAATGCATGGGATCTGTCTGCTCCACATTTCTCTGATGTGTTCCTGGGTCAGGATGACCTCAGTCACTAGCTGCCAACCACCTGTTTTCTGATGCTTTGGCTAAACAGTTTCCGGAAGTCCTGTTCCTGGCAGGCACTGGACTGCCCCTGCTCTGATGTGAAACCCTGAGCACATTTATAGGGCATCACCAAGGCACAGAAAAGGTGGTTCTGCTGAAGTTCCTCTAAGGAAACAGCCCCAGTGCTTAGTTGGGGCTGCCGTGTTAGGTAGAGACCCACATAGATGGCCAAGGATCTGGCTGGTAGATAGATGCTTGAGCACAGGTGCTCAGATGGAGCTTCAGGAAAGGCAGGGTCAGAGACCCGATGCGGGAAGGCCCTGAAGGAAGATGAGGGACGCACTTCCTCCAGATCCACTGTCTGCTATGGATGGTGACAACGGTGTCACTGGAGAGAGCTGAGCACCAGGGTCCTGTTCACACCTAGACCAACTGCCCTGCACAAATCAGTTGTTGCTGAGTGAGGAGGGGGCCATGTGCAGTTCTACACTGTGTGCACGGCTCAGACTGGGGGTGGAGGCACAGGAATCATCACTCACCAAGCATCCACCTGCAGTCTTCTCCACAGGGACAAAGGGAGATTGTCTCGGGTATATCCTAAAAAAGTAGGGACACTTAGGCTTCCAACCCTATTTACGACCTCTCTGCTTTGATGAATTTGGTAGGAAGTGGGGGGAAGAAAAGGCACCTGGTGATACCCACCCCTTTCTGCTACAGTGACTGAGGAAAACTGCTGTCCACACTTTACTTCAGGGAAGTCTCACCCGCAGAATCCTTACAGGCCCAAATGCTATTTAGAAAGTTGTCCTGTACATGATTTTTATTTGAAAATTTGCAAATTATCTTCATGTGCAAAATAAGAAAATGGTTGAATTATGGTACAGCTATGTGCTTATTAAATTTATAACATTGTGTTCCATTTGTCTTTTAAGAGTTCATCCTGAGCTGTTTCACCAAGTTCAGGAGTTAATTTCATGGTGCAGTAAGAAATGTACTGCTAGAGCTGGGCTGTAGCTCAGTGGAAAGGGTCTGCTTAGCCTGCACCAGGTTCTGACTTCCATCCTAGCACTGCTTTTTTAAAAAAGTACTGATAAGCATGAATTATACTTAAAGGTAGGAGGTAAAAAAATAAAGACAAAGGAAAGATGCATAATAGCATTTTCAGTGTTTATAACATTCATTTACTTATTTTAGTTTTAATATCATAAGCTTTGTGTTATAAAAATCTTAGATTTGGGGGAAGTTAGGATTCTGTAACCAAGTTAAAGGAGGTATGGGTGGGAGACCCTGAAGTTCTGAAGGGGTTGTGGGAGGGGTGGCAGGAAGCAAGGGGAGCAGACCCTCAAAGACTTCCCCACTGCTGCCCTTGTGCATCTGTGCAGGGGATCCAAGTCAGCCTCTGTATGAGCCTCACTGGCTGCCGCCTTTGAGGAAGGTGTTCAGTGCCTCTACTTGGTCTGGCTGTGGCATTCAGGAAACCCAGAGACAAACTTAGGGTGAGGTTCATCTTGATCATCTTTAGATCCATGAGATGAAATTTTAAGCCTTTTACAGCTCGCAGACAAGTTGACTATTTTAAACTTTCTGCCTCAAGCGAAGGCTTTTCCAACACTGCTATTTCTCCTGTCATAACCGAGGTCTGAAGTTTATGTTCCTGTTGCTGTAGATGTTTTGGGATTTTGGAACCACAGGGAGAGCTGACCATGACTCCCTTCCCTGATTTCTGCTGCTGTTGCTCTTGATTGCCTATTTTAAACAGTGTGGGCAGCCTTGCCTTCTCTGCCTGTTCCCCTGGCCAGCCTCCCTGCTGGTCAGTGCCCCAGAGAACAGCTGTTCAGGCAAGGCCAGCTCCCTTGCAGCCACAAGTCCTTCCAGCCCCAATGTCTAGGCTCCCAGAGGGACCTTGGGCATGATAGGAGGGTTGTGTGTCCCCAGGAGCCTCTTGCTTAGTCTCAGCCTGGGGATGCTGAGGGACAGATAAGCACCTCCCACCTTGGTGGGAGGGGCTGGTGCCTGCTGGCCCCTGACTTTGAGTCACATGGAGCATCTGGTTGGGTCGACCAGATGGTCAGAGTCCATAGGCACTGCTTGGAAAATCCTTTCTGATTTTGTGTGTCATCTTGTTGGGTGCTGCTTATGACCAAGAAACTGAGGTGTCCTATAAAATCCATAGCCCTTGTACTGGTCCAGGAAGGTGGGCTGTCCCAGCCCAGGTGCATTGGGCCCAAGTTTCAGGCACCAGGACTACATGGTGCCTTGGGCTTGCAGCAGTTCTCTGGGAAACTTAGGGCTGGTCAGGGTGAGCTGCAGGCCCCCTCCAGCTTCCAAAGTGAGACTCAAGGCATTGATTTGTGCATGGCTGATTTGCTGTTCTCTACTATTTAGGAGAGAGTAATGATCCCAGCAACTGAGTTAGGATTCATTTTTTCCTATAAACAGGATTCTGGAATTAGAATTGAGGCCTTGATTAGCATTCTCAGAGCAGGCTCTCTCTTAGGCCTTTGAAAGTAGTATCTTATTTTGTTTTTAATGATTTCCAAATTGAGAACAGTAGTAAGCATGGAGAAGCCGGAACCCCAGAACACTTCTTTTGGGCCAAACTGAGTTTATAATTCACTTAGCTACTCTTTTGAATGCTGTGTGCTGAGTTCTCTTAGCCAGGTGGACTACATAGCCATCTCAGCACCAGATTCTGAGTTAATACTGAAAGTGTTTTTATGTACAAGTGTTCCTATTTTATTATAAGCACATGACAATTCTGATGTTTATAAAGGCTACAAAACAGTCCTGAGAAACAAAATACAAAGCACCAAAGATAGGGTTAGAGAGTGAAATACGAAACTAGATCTCTTTCCAGATGTGAAAAGCATAAAGGAGTCTGTATTTCTTAGCAGACATGGGAAAGGCAAATAAAGAGAAGTCTGTTCTCAGCATTCATCCACTTGGCTGTCAAATAGTCAGATCTCCTTTTTTACTTTTTCTTAAAGGTTTTGTAATCCTTGGCTCAGGATAAAGTGACTTTCAACATTTCATTTAGACTGCTGGGCTATGGGGAATATCGCTCTCGCATTCTCCATAATGGCGTTTCCGTCGTGCAGTCCTCAGCCCTGTGGCCGAGTGTGGAGCGGTGTGTTGGCCTGTGTCACAGTAGGCAGTCACCCGGCAGAGGCTTCACATGTTAGTGCATCCGCCTGACAGAGACACGAACAAAGTGCACCCAGACGCACAGACTGAGCACTCCTTGTGAGCTGGTGTGAGAGCATGTGGAAGGTCTGTATTCTGAAATTGCTTTCTGCCTTGCAGCTCTGATCAGAGGCTCGTCGTCCCCTCCTCAAGGTCCCGGCTGGCCTTCTCTGTGTCTGTGCTGGACCTGGACCTCAAGCCATATGAGAGCATCCCTCACCAGTACAAACTAGATGCCAAGATAGTCAACTATTACTCAAAGACTGTGCATGCCAAAGATGACACTGTCATGTCGACTCGGTTCAAGGAGAGTGAAGATTGCACATTAGTTCTCCATAAGGTCTAACTTTCCCCCTGCGGTGTCTTTGAAACTTGAATGTGAAAGCTGAATGATAGAACTGTTTTCTGTTGTGTTGGATAACTTTTGGCTGTGAATGTTTTGCTTTTAACCCTTGTTGAGGTGAGATTGCCTCTGGAGATATGAAATTGAAGAGCACTAGAAACATCTTCCAGGACAAGGAATGTAGGATGTGAGTGTCACGTCCCAGGAAGCCACTCATGTTCTTAAAATGAAGTGTCCGTTAAGCCCTGGGAAGACATCCTGGGTGGTTCTTCCTTCCAACCAGGGCTTGTGTCTAACTCTCTAATGCGAAAAGCCTTATTATAAGACACCAGGTTTGGATCTCCTACTACCAGATTCCTGATATAGAAAACTTGAATTGTCATGAGCATCTTAGAGTTTGGACTTTGGAGAAAACATGGATACTACTGGAACTTTCTCAGCTGTTACTGGTCACCTTTTTAGTGCAAGCTGCAAATCACCACAGGTTTTGGGTGGGTCCCTGCTGCTGAGTGACCAGGGGTTGGTTTGGATGTTGATTCTGAGTGGTGTAGACTCAGGGTCCCTGTGGAGGTGCCGAAGCCCACGGCTCCTGAAAGGTCAGTAGGGAGCACGAGTCTCAGGTCAGGATGGACACCACTCACATGAGCATTGACTTTTAGTTTTGCTTTATGAATTTATTTTTAACTCTAGGGGGAGATGAGGCATTCTTTCCTACCTGAAATTGCTGCTGTCGAAGCTGGACGCAGAGCCGTAGCTCTCTGAGTTGCTGGGGGGTGCAGACAGCCCAGGGGTCCTAGCACCCTAGTCTCCCCAGTGGTCAAGGACTGAGGGTTCCCTGCCTCCCTCAGGCTCGCCTGGAGGTGCTGCAGGCGTGGGGGCCCGGGGCCTTGCTCTTTCTGCCGGGGCTGCAGGAGGCCCTGCTTCTGGAAAGACGCATGGCTCCCAGCTTGCATGAGAGGGTTCTTGTTGGGGTCACCAAAAGTGTGCCCGGCTGCTATGAAATCATTGGGAACCTTGGCTTCATTTTGTTTTCTATGGTAGGTTGTACAGACTATTTATATCATCATTTTGAGGGACTAATGAAGGCTTATTGTAACATATATTAATGAAACCATGAAATTGTATGAAAATGCTACATGAAAAATGAAAAATATTTTGCTGATTGTAAATTTTTGTGGGAAATTTTGTGATAACTTGAAAATTATACTTGTTTGATTGAATCAAGATAACTTCTAGAATTTATTTTGAATAGTCTTAATATTTCTAACTTTCTATATTCAGAGATACAAAAAGATACTTATGAAACCAGGTGTGGTGGTGCATGCCTATCATCCTAGCACCCTAGGAGGCTGAGGCAGGAGAATCATAAGTTCAAGCTCAGCCTGGGCAGTTTGGCAAGACTACAACTCAGAATAATCAGGGGCTAGGGATGTAGCTGAGTGCTGTTTGGGTTCAATACCAGGTACTACACCAAAAAACAAAACTACCCCAAACTTAGGCATTGGACAGCTTTACTACACTCCTGTTTGTGTGTTATGTTTTGGGATTGGGGACTTTGGAGACTCCACTTAAGAGGTGTGTGAAACTTGTACTCTCCAGGAGAAAGGGAATGGACTGTTAGCATTGCTTGACCCCAGGTGGTTTGCTGTTGCCAGCTGGGGGCTGGGGAGCCTCACCTGGGTCAGCTCTGCCTGGCGCCTGGGTTTGGGGGATGTTTCTGTATGGCAGGTGCCCTGGAGTCACTGGCTAGCACAGGCTCAATCTTAGCAGAACAGGCAGGAGGAAAATGAGCAGCCTGCCTTGGAGAAGAGAGAATGGAGTCCACCCTCCCCCAGCACACACACAGTCCTGGCCCTGGGCCCAGTGGACCCTGCTGGGATGGCATCCTGGTCCCCGTAGACTTGCTGCCGTGTGGGGCCATGGTGTGAGGACTCTTACTGCTCCCAGAATGGTGTAACAGGCCACTTCGGGGCCACTGCACTCTCATTTCATTGAGGCCATTTGAAAGCAGCAGTTCGACTTCTCTGTGGACGATGAAGAGTGTCAGGGAATGCTGAGAGGCTGCTGTGCGGACTGGGAGGCAGGAGGAGGGCAGGTGTGGCACCTCTGGTCCAAGGAATGTGGAAGAAATGGAGCTCTGCAGGTGCCTACTTCCAAGAGGCCTGGTGCAGGAGCCAGGCGGGTGGTCCCTCTGAGCTGGCCCGTGTGGCCTTCATCAGGGTGACTGCTTGTGGGAGAGGGGAGTAACCAGCTCTTCTGTACCTGTCCAAGGGCCGACAGCCACACTGAGTACACTTTCCCAAATGTTAAACTTATTAAAAAAAAAGCAAAACCTATACGTGTCATCACATTTTGTAGCTGTCACTTTTATTGGATGTTAAATAGCTATTTTTCATGTCATACGTGTCTATCTAATGTACTGAAACTATACAGGTGGCATCTTTTGAGGGTGTGGCTTCTACATGGAACAGAGCAAATGTTCACACTGTGAGTCACAGGGTGCTTGGCATGTGTCCTATTTCTTTTTTCTTTTTGGTTCCGGGGATCGAACTCAGAACCTTGCACTTGCAAGGCAGGTGCGGTGCCACTGAGCTAAATCCCCAGCGACGTGTCCTATTTCTCATGTCCACCCTTTGGGAACTACTCATTCCCTGCATGGAGCAGTCTTATCAGGCATTCAACAGCAGCTTCAATTCCAAGCACTCCTAGCAGGGTCCGGAAGCTCAGAGGAGCAGTTTCAATGACTCTGTTCTTGTCCAGCTCCAGGGCTGTGAAGCAAACACGAATCAGTTAAGAAACCTCTGGTATCACCAAGACCCACCCTTCCCAGCTAGCCACACAGAAGTGGGGGTGCCGGAGCAGCTGGCGGGTGTGGAAGAGGCCTCACCCGTGGTTCTAGGGAGAGACTGCTCTTTCCTGCCTGCATTCAGCCTAGGAGGCCCGGGGTTGGGGGATCCCTTCTCATATGCCTTTTGAATGATTTATTGATAAATATTTTGAAAACTGATATACAAAGTACATCAGCAAGATTTTCAACTTTTGATTCTTCCAGTGTAAAACCAAATGAAACAGATAAACAGTGGCTTTGTTGGGCATATTGAGAAGTCTGCTGGGAAGGACATCCATGCCCAGAGACCCTACCTCGCTGAGGAATTTTGGTAAGAAGATCCAGCACTGGTGAAACCTTCCCTTCTTCATCTATTTGAATCCTCCAAACAATCACCAGTTCGAACCTGAAAGGGGGATGGGGGTGAAGGGTTTTTGAAACTTGGTTAAAAGATTAACTTTGTCAACTGTGGTGGCACATGCCTTCATTTCCAGCTATTTGGGAGACTGATGCAGGACGATCATAAGTTCAAGCCCAGCTTGGGCAATTTAGAAATTTAGTAGTGAGATCCTGTCTCAAAATTTTAAAAAATCAAGAAAGGGCTGGGGATGTAGCCCAGTCATAGAGTGCTTTCCCATCATGCACAAAGTGCAGTCTGCAGTACTGTTAGCACCTGGTCTCTACCTGGGCTCCGTGTTCCTAAAGACACTGCCCACAGAGGCAAAAAACATGGTCAGTTCCACAGGACAGTGGGAACAGGACCAGGAACCGTGTGAGCCGCTGCTCTGTACAGGAACAGGAACTTCTGCATCATTGGTGGGAATGTCAGTGGATAACCCACTTTTAAGATAGTCTGGCTGTGACAGAGACGTACAAACACCTCCATGGTGCAGGAATTTCATCTCTTGGGTAATAGCCCAAGAGAAGACTGTGCACCAGAAGAAAGGACCAAAAGTGGAGAACAGAGGCGCTCTAGACCCGAAGAACACAGAAAGAGAATGAATGAACCCACAGGACAAAGGCAGGTCCTAGAAGCCTGCATAAGGAAGACCCTGTGTGACAGCTTGAAACCTTAACACTCAGGGTTCATACACTGGTTCTGAAGCAGATGTACAGGCGTACACTACACTCTCAGAGGCAGAGGGTAAGGCAAGAGAGTGGTGGCTCTGGGCAGAGCTGAGGAAGGGAGCCCCCCCGGGGGGGGTCTGGATCCTGATGTCTCCATCTCTGGAGTCTCGGGGGAGCTCTAGCACTCACCCCAGCTTCCGCCTTCCCATGTCTTCAGTAATAGGACACATTGCCTTCTCCCAGTGCCCCTCATAGGCCCCTGAAAGAGCCACGGTACAATTGTCACTCACTGGCCCCACACTGGCACTTTCCTCCTGCGGCCCCCTCACATGTTCCCTGCAGACACTGCCCCTTGCCTGTAACAGGGAGAGTAGAGCCTGGTCTGCTCCCGCAGTCACTAGATATCTGCGGAGGTGTCACTGATTGCTCCAGTGGGTGATCTTTAGCCTTCATTAGGTGGCTTATGTTTACTTTCTACTGCTAAGCCTTGCTTTACAGACTCACCCTGGACGGCTGGTACTGCGGATCCCCATGCAGAGGGAACAGGCCCCCTTTGGGAGATGCACCATGTCTGGGTACTTGTCCTGCGTGGAGAAGAAATGATCACAGTCAGAGCCATTGGGAGAGCAAGAGGTGGCAGAGCACAGGGATGCTTTTCTGGGGTACTGGCTAAAAATCGGGTGAAGCTTACATCATTGTGAGCCCCACCATGGCCACACTCCAGATCCTAAGGATCTGCAACCCTCCCGGAAGGACAGTCTCAGACAGCCCAAGACGTGACCAAGCTGGGACATGGCAACAGCATGTTCTTGGGCTGCAGATAACTTGCTGGATCAAACTAGCTTAGCGCCATCAAAGGAGGTTGTGTGGGGACAAAGACATGTCACAAGTTTGAAGGAAGCAGCCCCTATCAGGGAGCTGCTGCCAGTGTGGGAGCCCTCACCACAGCACTCTGTGCATGGAGCTGCCACCACAGGGACAGCACATCCAGCACAGGCCTGGGGTGGGTCTGGGGTAAGCTTACAGATAATTACTAATCCCAGCAAGACAGTTTGGAGGGGAAAATGTATACGTAAGTTATTTAAGTGGAAAGTACTGGTTGATTTTTAAACCTCAGTCCCTTCTAAATTAATAACAACTGTTTAAGGAACATAAAGGGGAGCGTGTGAACGTGGCAGTTTAGCTTCCAGGCTGTGCTTGGCAGCAGCACATGGGATTCCAGGGACAGCTGGGGCTTGGGCCGGCTCCAGTGTGGGGCCTGAGGCTCAAGCTCCAAGCACCAGGGAGCAGATCTCCGCCTTCCCAGGCGAGCAAAAGGAAGGTTTAACTTAGATGTTTCCACTAGGAAAGTATATTCCATTTAGTTTTCACAATCAAGACAAAAGCAGAAATGCTGACGGGAAGAAGTCACATTCAATATGCAGAAGTTTCTGGAGCAATTTATATAAGCTATAAATAAGAATTTTGTGTGAGTTTCTGGAAGACTATAGATAGGTTAATAACACTGCCCCAGTTATCCAGTGTCATTCACCTGTGGTGAGCTCCACTCTAGGGCACGGAAGAAAGTAGGAAGGAAGCAAACACAGGCTGATAGAATAGCCCAACTGGACGATTCCAAGAGTAGCAGTCACTGATAATTAGAAATGCTCTCCTAAAGGCTGACAGGAGCACAGGTGGCTTTGAGGGATAGTGGGCTTGAGGTCACCCTTAGGATCAGCACATGTTGACAGCCGTTTACAAGTTTTAGGTATAAATTTTAGGTATAGCTGTGACACTAATAAAAGATGACCAAATCAAGCTGAGTATGGTGGTGCACACTTGTAATCTCAGCTACTTCTGAGGCTGAGGCAGGAGGATGGCAAGTTCAAGGCCAGCCTGCTCCACTTAGCCAAATCTTATCTCAAAAGTAGGGCCAGGGATATAGCTCAGTGCTCCTTGGGTCAATCCCCAGTACCGCAAATATAGAACAGCAACATGTTAAGCAATATGTTAAGATGGACATACTTTGATAAGGGAGACATGTGCAATATATTTTAGACTTCAGGAAAACTTGCTACACACAAAGAAGTTTAATCAGAAAACTATAACCCTGAACTGGAAAGCACCTGTCCAGGCATTTGAAGGACAGTCTTGGACCCGGGGCTCTTCTTAGTGCCCCAGGGTTGCTCTCTATACCACTAGGGCTCTGCGGTTCGCGTGCAACCACAGATGTCACCCAGAAGCTGCGCTGTGGAGGTGGCCTGCTGGGCACTGTGCACAATGACCAGCAGCAGACACTGGCACTTCCCCTTGTGGCCCCAGCCTTCCCAGGGAAGCCCATTCTGAGTGCCTCTGAGGAAGACAGAGGCTATGATTCAGATGGGTGTTTACTCAGCTGCTTGCCATATGTGGGAAGTTTGCAGGAATCTCCTGGTGTTTCAGATAGAAAAGTGGTGGCTATGGGGAGACTGGCAATTTGATATCCAGCCTGTATCACACCTGCTGCTCATAGTGCTGCTGCAGTGGCTGCTGGGTATGAGTCCTAACTATATGGAGAGCAGTGCAGTGCTAAAGAAGGATGACCATGCCACCTCCCCTCCACAAGGCTGATGAAAAGGGAACCTTGGATCCTGTGGACATTGTGGGTGTCCACAGATCTGTTTATCTTTGGAAAGATAGTAAAGTCAAGATGAATTATGTCTGGCTAATTCGTGATTTTCTGAAAAACACTGAGAAATAATTCTTACCGACTCAAGTACAGTGATATCTCAGTTGTCAAATGGCTCCAAGCTAGAAATTTCCACTACACGGACAGTTAAGTTTAAAAAATATCTGCTTGGTGCGCACAACTTCGCTCGTTAGCCGAACTGAAAATCCAACTTAAAAAACAACCTGTATGGGCCGAAAGTGAGTCTTGTGGATACAAAGAGGTGACACTTAAGTCTAAGTGCCACTCTCGGCTAAACATAGAGCACTTGAGTTAGTGCATTAAAACATTTGTCACTGTGCTTTTTTTGGGTGCTTTATTTATGTAAAATATTGTAACCATGGCTCCAAAGAAAGTTAATGATACCAGTAAAGCTAAGAGGAAAACTATGAGAACCACAATAGAGTAAAAGGAAGAAATCATTACAAAATTTGTTTAAGTCCTGGAAAAATGAATTTATAAGTGTAATTTTTGGGTCTCAGAACCAGTTATTTGCTTTTCCATTATTATGGGAAAAATATGTTCAGTTCTTGAACTTTTTGGTGTTTGAACATGAATTGGAATGATTTGAGTTTGACAACTTAGGTATCACTGTATATAAGAGTTTTAGTATATTTTCAAAGTAATGCAATCTTATGACATTTTCATTCCTGAATGTTTTCATCACCCCATAAAGAAATCTCCTACCCTTAGCTGTTGACTCCAGCCATATGAAACCATTCGTCTACTTCCTACCTAAAGATTTCACTATTCTAGTCATTTTACACAGGTAGAGTATTATATGGGGAGGGAGCGTGTGTGTGTGTGTGTGTGTGTGTGTGTGTGTGTGTGTGGCTTCTTTCACTTAGCATCTTTTCAAGGCAGGGACCTGTATCCATTCCTTTCCACTGCCAAGTAACATTCCCTTTTATGAGTATTTACCACATTTTATTCAACTAATGGGTGGTTTTTACTTTTTGGTACTGGGAACAACTATGCTATGAACATTTGTGTACATGTTTTTGTGTGAACATCTAATTTCAGTTCCCTTGGTTATATACCTAGGGGTGGAACTGCTCAGACTTGTGATACTTCTGTAACCATTTCAGGATGGCAGACTGTCTCCCACAGTGGCTGCACTATTCTTACAATTCCATTAGCAGGGCATGAGACTGAATTCTCCACATCTTTGCCATCCATTCCCCACCTTTATGCTTAAAAAAAAATCATAGCCATATTAGCAGATGTGAGGTGATATCTCATTGTGGTTTTGACTTTCATTTCCCTCATGTGCTTATTGGGCATTTGTACTCCAATATTGTCTATTGGGTCCTTTGCCTATTGTTTGTCATTATTCTTTTTATAAAATAAATTTGCAATAGTCCTTTATATATTTCAGATGTAAATCATTTGTCAGATACATAATGTTTAAAAATGTTCTCCCTCTGTGGCTTGTTTTTATTTTCTTAATGGTGTTATTTGAAGTACAGAGTTTTTAATTTTGATGAAGTCCAATCTGTTTTGTGTTTCTGATTATGCTTTTGGTGTCATAGTTGAAAAACCACTGCCTAACCCGGTGTCATAGAGATATCTGTGTTTTAGTTCTAAGAGTTTTTCATTTTTGGTACTTAAAATTAGGTCTTTAGTGTATTTTTAAAGCTAATTTTGTAATGTTGTATGAGGTAGGAACCCAACTTCATTCATTTTGGCTGTGAATATTGTGCTTGCCCAACACCATTTGTGGGAAAGACTTCCTCATTTGTCTCTGTTCCATTCACATTTTAATAACCATTTTGAAAACTAGCTTGGTCCAGAGAGAAATGAGTTCAGTGATCTTATACTATGGGGTAAGTTTCTCAAGGTCAGACAACTAGATATCCTTGTGTAAAACTGAACCTGAGTGCCCACCTCACTTCATATAAAAGTTCCCTGAAATATGAAAACAGATATAAATATAAGAGCTGAAACCATAAAACTTCTGAAAGAAACAACAGATGGATAGCTTTGTAAATTTGGATTTGCCCAAAATTTCAGATATAGGATGGAAGGCAGAGACCATAAAAGCATTATAAATTGGCAAATAAATAAATGTATTTAATCATAATTAGAAACTCTTCAAAGCCATTGTAGAGAGAAAAAGGCCAGACTCAGACTCAGTGAAAATGGTGCAAAAAGCAATATGTAAGAGATACAATTCAGTAACAAGATAAACACTCCATTTTAAAATAATGGGCAAAGGATTTAATGACAGTTAAGAGCTATGGATGGCAAGAGATGCATCACTAGTTATTAGGGTGATGCAAATCAAAATCAGAATGAGACACCACTGAAGTACTATCAGATCGGCTGATACCACAGTGACTAACAACACCGATTTACAGTGAAGACCTGGAGCAATGAGATCTAATAGTGTGCTTTTGGACACTGGGGAAGGTTAGTGGGTTCTTATACGGTCAGTGGGTTCTTATACATAACTTACCATGTGATCCAGCAGTCCTCCTTCTACCTATTTACCCAAGAGAAAGGACAACCTATGTTTATACAAAAAAATTGGATGCAGATGTTCACCGATAAGGGTCCCTCCTGGAAGTCACCCAAAGCAGCAAATGGTGGTGGGAAAACAGCTGGGCCAGGACACAGGCTGGTCCCAGGGCTGGAGTGTAGTCTGTTATGCATCTGGAAAGGACATGTGGAGGGAAACTTGGGTGAGGTGAGCAAGGCTATGGAGGAAGCAGAGGGATAGTAGCCCTGAATGGCAGGGAGGTGGCCTCCATGTGCTCTAGGGCAGGGGATGGGGAGTTCAGGGCTTAGACCGTTGGGTGGGGCAGGGAGTAGGTGCTGTTTGCTGAATCCATGGGATGTGTGCAGAAACAATGGGAGGGGTGGCCTCTGCTCTTGTCTGGTGACAGCAGAGGCATTTAAGGTGGGGATGTCTGCCTGCCTCTGATGCTGGTGGATCAAGAAAAATGTGAGGTAAAAGCCATAGGCATAGTGGTTTCCTAAGGCACCTTCTGACATTTGCTGTGCAGACAGGATGATCTGGGAAGAGGGGAAAAAATGATAGGGATAAGAGGAGGGCTGAGAGAGCAGTGAGGATAGCAGTACAGATGACCAGAGCACTGCCATTGGAGGCTAAGTCCCCAGTGAAGAATGAGGCTTCGTGGGCAGTGGAGAGAGAGGAGAGCCGCAGGCTTAGAGGAGGGAGAGCTGGGCTTGGCCAAGCACGCAGGAGGGGAGCAGTGTGCAGCAGTGAACTGAGGGCAGTGGCTGTGGCTTGACATGGAAACAGGCAGGGCAGGCTGGAGAGAGTCCAGCATAAGCTGAGGGTGTTAGGCAACCATGCACTGGGATGCTCCAGTCAGCCAAAACTGGAACAAGGTGGCAAGGACATAGGATTTGGGAGAGCATGCGGTAAGGGTATACATGGACTGCAAAGAGCTGGGATTTGGACAGGGCCCCACCCCAGTGCCTTGGCTAGACTGGAGGCTGGAGGGCATAGGAGGCCAAGCCAGGGGCAGAAGGCACAATGACAGGGCATTGATGATTCCTGGTTTGAGGAATGTCCCAGAAGCTCAGATGGCTGGTGGCTGTCCCAGCCTGCTCCTGGCCAACAGTCTCAAGACAAATGTTCCAAGCTTCAGAAGGTTTAGAAATGTTACAACTCAAGCACTTGAAAAGGAAACTAAGAAATATGAAATAGCTCTTCTGTACCTCATACCAATCAAACCCTGCATACATGTTATTATCATGTAGTTTTTGATAAACAATTGAATTAAAAAAAATTTTTTTATCATGTATTATGTAACAATCATTTTTTGTGGAGCAGACACGTTCATGAATCCACTCAGACCACAGGGACTCTTGGGCCCTCCAGGGCTGGAACAGCCAGTCTGCCTTGGGCAAGCTTGGTACCTGTTGGTTGTATAATGCTGAGAAATCATTTAAATTTTGAGCCCCAGTTGTCTTTTAAAATTTAATTTAAAATACTTCTGAATTGCTTCTCGGCCTTTTGGCTAAGATCAAGTGTAAAATACTTCTGAATTTATAGAAACAGTGCCTGAGGAGAACACTGAGCCACTGCCCTTCACCCCTACCCCCTTCAAGGATGTCTCCCCACTTAGAGAAACCTCCTATATGCCCCAAACCTAAGTGTCCAGCCACAAGTGCATGCTTTGGTGTACTAGCTGTCCCCAGTGTTCTCCTTCTTGGTCCCAATGCCCTCAGACTCCAGCCCGTGTTGCCCTACACCACAGCTTGACAGTTGAGGTGTGGCAAATAGTACCTCGATGGCTCAATCTGTCTCTAGTGCTTCGTGCCCAGACAGAGGTGCTGCCAAGGCTGTCCTGAGACACTGCCCACTTCTAGTGAGAGCTCTCAAGACAGTATGGCTATGCCACCCACTGTGAGGGTTGCCACAGGGTGGTTTTCTGTTTCCCTCATTCTTTCCACATCTGTGGTTGGTTTTCTGTCTGCCCTAATATGGATGCAGCGGAGTCGCCTGAGTCACTTGTTTTTTTCCCCCCACAGGATGGAATCTCTTACTGTCCTTATTGATTGAAATGCTCAAACCTCCCAGGTCTGGCCTGCATGAGCCCCTGTGAGCTGCTCCTGGGTCCTTCTACTGTGTCCCCACCCAGGAGTCTTCCCACTTTCTGTCATCATGGGCTGTTGTGGGCTCATTTTGTACTTTTTCAGCCCTGGTAGGAAGCATTTTTCAAAGGAGCCAATAAGTAACCAAGATTGGGGCTTGCTGTTTCTAGAGTCTCTCAGTGAAAAATACAACCACATGCACATATGTAGTAGCATTTTCAACCTGTCTGAATACTGATATTAAAAAGCAGCAGGTGTGAGCTTACCCAGTGTATTATTAGCTTTTCTGTAATAAAGTAACCAACACTAGCAACTTAAAGGTGGAGAAGTTTAATTTGCCTCACAGTTTCAGACCATGTTTGGTAGGGTCCAAGGCAGAAATATCATGGCAGAAGAATGTGATGACACAAAGATGCTCACTGCATGGTGGTCAGAAGCACAGCAGAAGAAAGAGTGTCAGTGAAAGATAAACCCTCCAAAGGTACCAAGGACCTACCTGCAATTAGGTCTACCTCCTAACAGCACATTCACCTGTGAACTTCAGTGGACTAATCCACTGATAAATGTAGCACACTCATGATCTAATTACCTCTCCAGGAATCTTAATCCAGTTGACAATTAAGCTTAACCACTGCATTCTGCCCCTTATCAACTTGACACTCAAACATCTCCTTAAACCATACTTAACCTGCAAATAAAGATGGTAACAATGTCATAATTCCACCTAATATGATGTAACTATCCTTTATGCAACCACAAATGTAGTTATCCTTTCTCCAAAGTCTGTGCAATTCTACATTGTTCAAGTGCAAGTCAAAGTCTTCTCTGAGATGCAAGGCAAACACTTAGCTATTAACCCCTGTAAAAATAAAAAAAACAAGTTACTTAGTCTTACATTAGCCCAAGATACAATGGCACTGGGAAAACATTCCCATTCCAAAATGGAGGAATTGGGGTCAAAGCAAGAACAAACAGGGCAAACATTAAGTCCTGTAGCTGCATGTCAAGCATCTGGAGCACATGGTGAGATCTAAGTTCCAAATGGCTATAGCCTTGTAGTTTGCAGTCTGCATGGACTCCCTCTTGGGCTGATTCTGCTTGCAGCCAGTGGGTTTCAGTGGCAAATGTCTCATGTTCCTAGAATCTCTGATTTCCTGTGGTCTCCAAAGCACCTTCAGCTTCATTCCCACAACTTCATCCCTTCTTCCTCCCTTCAGGGGCACATTGCCCAACCTCCCAGGCTTTCCTTTGAAATCTGGGTAGAAGCCTTCAGAATCTCAAAACTCTTGCATTCTGCATGTCTAAAAAAACACTATCATGTGAATAATGGCAAGGTCTGCTGTCAGCTTGAGCAGTAGCTGGGTGCTCTTAGACTATGGCTGCAGCAGCCTCTAAATGCTTGAATGACTGAACTTGGTGAAATGAATCAATGAATCTCAGGAAACCAAGTTCCTAGGTGGTCCTTCTTGATCAGGGGTCCCATGACCTCTCTTCTCAAATGAAGGGTTTATATGTTTGTATCCTTGAGCTTGCAATAAGATTTCTGAAGTGCCCTCAAGGCATCTTTCTTGTCCCTGCACAAAGTACTTTGTTTCTTTTTAATGGCACTAATCTATTCAACAACCAAACCACCTTTGGCCCCAACTTTACATATGGTTCCTTTCAGAACAAAATTTTACTTTTCTAAATATTTCTGCTCTGCTTTTTACTCCACTATAAATATGGCTAAAACCAGCCTACATTGGGCCAGGATTTAGCTCAGTGCTGCAGCCACCTGCCTTGAAAGCACAAGGTCCCAAGTTCAATCCCCAGTACCCCCCCTCTCCCCCCGCCTACATCATTTGTGCCACAGCCTGAACACTGAACTACTTTGAAATTTCCTCTACCAGATCAATTGACTACCACCTTTAATTTAGCTTCACACAAAATCTTAGGGAATGGACAAAAAAGTAGACATTCTTTGCCAGAATAAAACATGTGTGGCCTCTAGTCCAGTTCTCCATTGAGCTCCTGTTTTTATCTTAAACCTCAGGAGACTGAGACAGGGTTTTCAGACTCACAAGCTATGGCAAGTAAAGGGTTGGCTACTCTAGAGCAATGCTGGAGAAGAAATCCTTCCTCTCACCACAATCATCTGAAGTAGCAGAACCAGTCACTGCAGTACCATAGGTCCCTTTTGGAAATTTCCTGATTGGAGTGACCTCCAGAAAGGAAGGGACATTCATCCACACACCACTGAACTAAAATGTTACAATTCCCAGACTGCCAGGCTGACAAACAGTGCCCGACCTTTAAGACTTTTGATTACACAGGAGATGGAAAGACTGAATTTCCAAGTCTAACAGTGTAGACTTTCAACCACTTTCTCTAGAATTATATTTTTTGAATAAATATTATATGGAGTAACATAAACAGAGCTGAATGAAGTCTATGTTGCTGAATAACCTCCTCTAAACTGTATTAGCCTAACTTTCCTGGATGTGGTCCTGCAAACCTGACATGAAAACAGGCCTAGCCACATGAGGTCTATACCAAGGATTGACTGGTTGGTAAGAACAACAAGGGTCTTGTTGGCTCCCTCCCGGCATACATTATGCAGCTGACCCATGCTGGGAGCTGGCCTGCAGACAGGTGATAGTGAGGCTCCTGGGGCCCTGCCCTGCCTGTCTTCTATGAGCTAAAGCTGCAAGGCCTGGCCAAATACAAGAGGAGGTCAAGCCCCACGTTGGGCAATCCTGCTGCCATGGGCTGGTGTGGCCTGGTCTTATAGGGAGGAGGCAGTCCATGCTTATGGCCCTTTAGTCTCCGAGAGCAAAGCCTGTGTCAACTTCATAAATCATGCTTGCGGTGTGCATATATCACATGCTTCTAGCATCCCTCACCCTGGACCCACAGGCTACTTGCTGCCATGTCCTGCCCATCGCTGCTGCACTGTCACAGGAACCAGGGAAGAATGCCCTGTCAATCCCTCACTGTGCAGCCTGAAGGAGCGGAGGAACAGCTTTGCAGATGGGCCCTTGGTGACTTGAGTGCTTCCTTCCTGGACCAGGCTTCCCTGCAGCCTCAAAGGGTCCTCACCATGCAGGCAGGCCCCAGGAAGGAAAAAGGTCCCCCTCCCTCAACAGTGTTGGTCAGTGAGTGGCCCAAATTGTGCTGAGGCCCCATATTTGAGTCCTCTCTCAACAGTGATCATAAGATTTTCATTTCTGTCCCATGTGGTCAAAGAGAGTCTTCCAGAAGGTTCTCCCTTGGACATTTACAATACAGCTCAGAGGCCTTGTCCTGCCCTGCCCTCCCTCCTGTTCTCTAATCACGGCAGTGTCTAGCCCAGTATTGAATAGATTGTAGTGTTTTGTCTCATCATAAATAAATAGACTGTAACTGGTTAAAAAAAAAAAAGAACAACAAAGCTCGGTTGCTTATGGCCCAGGAGGTGTCAGTGCCTCACCTGTCTGATCCTGCAAGGGCTCAGAGTTCAGGGTCAGACACTGGTGGACTCAGGCATCACAAAGATCTCTTTAGGACCAGCACCACCAGTACTGTCCATGAAAATAATTGAACAGCTGGGGAGCTCTGTTGCAAGTGTTGCTTGTCTAGAGGGAGTTTAAAGATGTGTGCTTAATGTTGCTTCAGTTAAAAAAAAAGAAAACCAGAACCACTTCTATTCCAGGATTGTGGTGGGTCATAAACCTCAGAAAGCAGAAATGTCATCATAGCACACCAATGGCTACAAAAACAAAACACAAGCCTCCTGAGACAGGAGGATGTGACCTGCGGTCATCTTTCGGTACTGATGTCTTGGAGCCCAACGTTCCCCATATGCCACACCCTGGGGTGGGGGTAGCCCCACCCTCAGCATTGGTTGCCTCATCTCCGGACCTTGGGAAGAACTGGGGAACCTCAGGGTTAAGAGACCCACCTTACTGGAAGTACATTCCAACAGCATTTTTAAAGTGAAGACATGGGAATTTTAATAAATAACAGCGATGTGGAACCGTGACTAAGCAGCTTGCGTCACTAGAGAGACTCAGAGTGGGAGACACCACTCTGAAGGTAATGAAGTAACAGGCTGTAGGCCAAATTCTACTCCCCTCCCATTTTTGTATGGCCTCAGGATAAAAATGGTTGAAAAAAATTCAAGATTTTGTAACCCATGAAAATTATGTGAATTCAAATAGCAGAGTCCATAATGATGCTTGGTGGGCACAGCCAAGGCTCCCTTGCTGAGGTCCATTCAATCGGCCTGCTTTTGTGCTACGGCACAGAGCTTTAGTGGGTGCACAGGGACCTCCTGGCTGCAAAGCCTTAAACAGTTCCTCTCTGGCCTCCTGTAGAAGACCAGACCCCAACAGACCAGGCAGGTGTCCCTCGTCCCAGGAGCCTGGCACTCAAAGCAATGTGCAAGTTCCTAGACACTGACTAACTACCTAGAGGCTGGAGGCAGCCAGGCTGGGGGGAATCAGACTACTTCCTGTTCATGGAGCAAAGCTTGGCAGGACCCACATCTTATTTTTTTAAAGTATTTTCTTTGGGAAGTGACCCTGGAAAACAGAAGTAGAACACATTTTTAAAAAACCAAAAAACACCACTATACAATTTCAGTATGGTACAGCAATAATGAAACCAGGGGTGTCTTTAGAGAGGTGGTCCATTATGTCCTGTTGGCCTCAGACTCCAAACCTGAGAGGAACTTTTTTCTCTTTGTCTCTCTCCTGATCTCTAGGACTTGCTTAAGGGCCCAGTTCAGGTGCCATATTTGTGCTTTTGGATTGTTATAAAATGGATATAAAATATCTAAGGGTGAAATTCCAATGGGAATTCCTTCATTCCCAAAAATGTATTTCCTTCTACTTCTTTAGTTTTTACTATTGTTTTTACATATTTCTTTTTAACTCAATCAAAATTATAAAAATTCTTCCAAAAGGCTCTCATTTATGTTATAATTGAATATTTAAATTTTATTTACTTTTTGTCATCTTTGGTATCAAAATAGTTTCTGTCCTGGGAGATAATACAGAGTGCTCCAAGTTGGCACTATGGACAGTCCTGTGGGTGCCCTGTCTTCTGACCTTCCTCTACCTGAACCCTAGTAATGGTCAAGGTGAGGCTCAGTCCTGCTTTTCCCATGGTAGAGCGTACATCACACTCCCAAAGAGAGCAAAGCAAGTTATTTCCCTACTGAACCTCTACCCTCTGCATATGCTCTGCAATTCTACCTCACTCCCAGACAGTCTGTAGAGAGTTTCTCACTAGAAATCGCTCTGCTTTTCCTGGAACATGGGGACAAGGCTGACTGGCTTTTGTGTGCCCACTTCCTCCTGGTTCCCTCTGACTTGCAGGAATGAGAGCTAGTTATGCCCCCCAAAATAGGAGCTTTACAACTCTCCAAATCCTTATACTTAAAGGGCTCAATCTTGAGCCAGTTTGAAAATAACCTTCAGCTTTTTTTTTTTTAAATCAAGGAGTTGCTGATAGGAGAGATTGATTATAATGTGAAAGTATGGCCATAAACACTTTGTCTAGAAAGTGGAACTAAAAGAAGCAACAAAGGGATGTTGGGGATCCTAAAAATGACAGCTACAGTATAATTCTTCTACGCTTTCTCATTTAAGAATGGAAGGGGAAATTATGGAAGCAAAATCAGTAATAGACGCAACCAAGAAACATGTACCCTGCAATTAATGTAAGACAAATGGACCTTTAAACAGCCAACCCCTCATGAAGATCAGTACAGGCGACATATCCCACTTCAGATGGGAATGTAAGTCCTAACAGTAGTTGTGTTTTTAAGCTATAATGCATTACAACTGTTTGCTTTGAAAAGTAATTCTGTTCGGTCCTAGACCACTGATGTGAAAAGTGAGCCAAGTTGGTTTGTTTATAAGTCAGCTAGGGCCAGGGATTTAGCTCAGTGGTTCCGCCGCCTGCCTCACAAGTGCAAGGTCCCAAGTTTGATCCCCAGTACCCAAAAAACCCAAGAAATATAAGTCAGCTGTGGGGACTAGGGATGTAGCTCAGTGGTAGAGCACTCTGCCTAGTAGGTGTGAGGCCCTAGGTATGATACCCAGCACCCCTTCCCCCAAAAGTCAAATGATAATGAAGAAGCTAAATATATAGATGTATAAATGCTGGAAACTCTTCAGAGATAATTTTACATTTTTCTTTTCATATAATTATTTGACATATGCCCTGGGAACTGTATCATTACTAAGTTTTAAACTCATTATTTCATAAATCTCAAAGTAATGCTTTCTGAAAAGATTGGCACTGGTTTTATTTATAAAGTTATGATCTCATTTAAATATTTTCATTCGATCATAGACTTTTGGGGTCAGTAGGAATTTTTAAGGCCTTAGAGTTCTTTTTCAAAAGCAAATCATTCCTACCCCGTCCCCTCAATCCAGCGACCTTTATCCTCAGGAGGCTCTGTGGACTCAGCACACATTAGCTCCCTCAATCCTTAGCAAGCCAGGAAATCTTTAGTAAATGGCCATTTTAATGAACTGAGCTCAGAAAAAGTTACAATACTTGCTCGTGATTAGGCAGTTAGTGAACGGATTCAAACCCATTAGATTCCAAATCTTGAGCTCAAAAAGATTCTACTATATAACATTTCTCAATTCAAATATAGTTGTAATCTACAGGTTAAGCTTTATGATAATCATTCCATAACATAATTCTTTGTTGTGCGGGTGACTGACTTTGATGGTAGCAACAAAAACATTTTTGTTGGGTAACATAATCGCCCTTAAAAAGCTTTGTTCATATCGTCCCAATCTAGTGCCAGGTATGATTGAGACCAAGTCTCAACCTGAAAAAGCCTGAATCTTAGTGAAAGAGACTTCCTATGCTTTATTTTTAAAATTCAGAATACTTAGTTTTCTTTGTAGAGGAAGGATATTTATTCGGGGGAAAAACAAACAAACCAACCAACCCATGTGGTTCCAGCGTCTAGAACTTCTCAGTTTCCTCCCACCTATGCCAGACAGGCTGGCTTTCGTGATGGAGACAGACATGGGACAGGGAACAGTCTTTCAATTAGTCCCTCTCCTACCCTGATCCCTACCCTCAGAGGTCCTGGCAACCTCTCACTTCTGAGCACTGGGATTGTACACAACAAATCAGCCTTGAAGGTGTTTCTGGATCTTAATCCATCACCACTTTAATCTGCTTCTCCCTAGCTGTCCTTTACCTTAAAACCTATCTACGTCATTTTAGAGAAGTTATGTCAGGATGTTCAATAAATGTTGCATGTTTCAACCTTATTCTGGAGGGCTGCTCATGGAGGACTTTCACATTTAACAATGTTTTCAATCTTCCCTCAAACTTAAATTCTATATCCAAACTAGTCATTTTGGTTTAAATAATATTTAAATTACATTTTATAAATAAAGCCGATGATCTATGTCCACACAGGTCCTTTAAAGACCTATGGATCAATACTCTCAATTTTTAAAAATGGGACAAAATAAATGAACCATGAAGTCAACACATGTCCTTGGAAAAAGAGCAGACCCTCCCCCAACAAAGAATAATAGAGCATAAACAACTTACGTAAATGAAATTTTAACTGGTTGACATTTTGTATTACCCCGAGAGCTGACGATTAGGAAAAATAAAATAAAATGAATCTTGACTGAAAGAATTAAAGCTTGAGGGGGAGAGGGCCAGGGTGAAACAGTGCAGAAAACAGTCATAACTTATTCTGTTTGCACAGCAGCTCCATTCCTGGAAGATCTTTCATATGGAATCACACAATGCCCGGATGAGGCAGGGATGTAAAATTATGACCATGGTAAACAGAAGAAAACAAGGCTCATGGACATGCAGAGTCACAGCAGCCCCCGAGGCAGAAGCAGAAGTGGCAGGCTGACCTTGCCACGGGCTTGCTGCCTCTTGGAGATTTCAGGTTCCCTGTGATGTGGCTGAGGGATGAGGGCGAGCTGAGGAGGACTCATTAGAGACTAAGAAAGTACAGTCCTCAGGACCCTCTTTGCCCAGGGTCTATTTTTTTTCTTATATAAACTTTATTTATTTATTTGGTACCAGGGAATGAACTCAGGTCCTTGTGCTTGCGAGGCAGGCAGCAGAACCAGACCTAAATCCCCGGCCCCAAACTTTATTTTTTACAATGGTTTTACATTGACAAAACTTATAAAGATAATATAAAGTTCCTATATGCCCTGTTCTTCACACCTCACAGTATTTGGTATGACTGTTAGAGTGAATAAGCAAGTACTGCTGCAGCACTGTAAGTATTATACTAAAGTCCTCTCTTTATTCAGATCTCACTTTTACTGAATGTCCTTCTTCTATTCTAGAACCCCAGCCAAGATGCCACACTGGGTTTAGGATTACCAAAAAAAAGTAGTGAAGTTTGCCTAGATTCTTGCTTCTGTACATTTTACTTTATGTACCATCACTATTTTAAGTAACATGCTTGGTTACTTTAATAAGTGGCCCCCAATTTTTACTTACAGACTTTTAAGAAAGTGCAGAGTTTTTATTTGGATCCTAGAATAATACCCGCCTCACAGTCTAGCCACAGACCATAGCAACAGCCCCAGAAGCACTAATTATTGTTTGCTTTTATTGTTGTCCTGGCAGGAGGAAGGAACCAGCTTATTATGGGCTGACTTAAAACTCAAGAGGTAATGGAAGACTGGCAACCACTGTGTTCTTAGTTATTCATTTCTCTACAAATCATCCATGAAATGGCAAAACATCTTAAAACCATTCGTATTTCAATATGGAGTATTTCTTGAATCGGAAGAAATGAGGATAGCGGAAAGAAGATCCTTTGCTGTCCTAATAAGGCTTTGTTTTCCCAGAGTAACCCTCAGTGAAGGTACTTCACATTATCCTACCTATGAAACAAAAGCTTGGACTGACTCTTCTTTCACCTGAAATGATTTCACAGCATGTCTCTGGTAGCATATGGTGTGAATTGTCACAGACCTGATTTTTCTGCCCAGCAAGTTTTCTTATCTCCCCTCTCTTCACGACAAATCCTGCCTACCTGTTCACAAGACCCAGCTCACCTCATCATAGAACCAAGAGCATCTTATACACAGTGTGCTGCCCACTTCCCCCACCAGCTCTCTTGTCCCAGAGACTGAAAGAATGGCACAGGGAGGTGAGAGGGCTGCTCAGACACTCATGGGGCAGGGAAGACACCTCCATCCCCAAGGTCTGGCATCTGTCTGATTTGCTCCACCCTCCTATGAGCTAGAGGAGCCATTCAAGCTCCTTTTATGCTTAAGCCAGGGTGAATTGGGTTTCTGTTCCACCCTCTGCACTTGCAATGAAAGAGCACTAATAAAAAAACAGCCATAAACCACCCTCATTGGAGGAAAGATAGCCTATTTAATAAATGGTGTTGGAAAAACTGGATTTCAACCTGCTAAAGATTAAAACCCATACCTATCACCATGCACTAAACTAAGATCGAAGTGGATTAAAGATCTAAATATTAAGACAGAAACACTAAACTTGCAGGAAGATAAGTTAGGTAGAACTCTTGAAGACATTGGCACAGGAAAAGACTTTATGAACAAAACCTCAGTAGCATGGGAACTAGCACAAAGAATCAACAACTAGGATTCATCTTATTAAAAAGCTTCTGCACTGCAAGAGAAACCACCAACAGAGCTAAGAGACAACTTACAAGGTAGGAAAAAATTTTTAGCAGCTGTACCTCAGACAAAGGACTACTATCTAGAATATATAAAGAACTGAAAAAAATGAGACTCCCCAAATTCAAAGACCCAATTCAAAAATGGGCATCTGAAATGAACAGACATTTCTCAGACAAAGAAGTAAAAGCAGCAAATAAACATATGAAAAAATGTTCAACATCACTGGTCATTCAAGAGATGTAGATGAAAACAACAGAGATTCCACCTCACCCCAGAAAGAATGGCTGCTATCAAGAAATCAACCCATAACAAATGCTGGCGGGGGTGTAGGGAGAAAGGAACCCTTCTCCATTGACTGGTGCAACCACTGTGGAAATCAGTATGGAGATACCTCAAAGAACTAGGGCTAGAGGTCCCATTTGACCCAGCTATTCCCCTGCTGGGTAACTTCCCAAAAGAATTAAAAGAATCATGCCACAGCGATATATGTGCATTCATGTTTATAGCGGCACAGTTCGTAATAGCTAAAGCTTGGAAACAGCCCAAGTGCCCATCAACTGGAAACTGGATAAAGATGATGTGGGTTTTTTATAAAATGGAGTACTACTCAGCCATAAAGAAGGAGAAACTAGAGACATTTGTAGCTAAATGGATGCACACTGAGGCCATACTCTTAAGTGAAATAAATAGGACATACATGTATAAATACCGAATAGTTTCTCTAGTGTGAGAAACTGAAAGTGTAAATAAGGATTAAAACAATTAAAACAAATAATTGATAATTTGAAATAGGAAGAAAAGGTCCACAGGGGTAGGGGAAGTGGAAAGGAAAGAAGGGAAAGGAAAAATTATGAGAAAATAAAATGGAAATGAAGTCTTTGTAAATAGGGAAGGGTGGAGGGGGTGAAGGGTGCACAGATAATGGGGAAAAAATAAGAACCAAGATACATCATGTACAGGTACAAGCACCCAATGATAAATGTAAATGTATTATATATCTAAAATGTACCAATAAAAGAATTTAAGGAAAAAAGAATTTAAGCAAAACAAAACAAAAAACTGGGCATAATATCGAATGCTGAATACTGGCAGATGACCAAAAGAAACACTGCCTTTCAGGAAAACGCAAATTAAATCCAAAAAGCATACCATGCCACGAATACTCAAATGGCTAAACCAAACAAGCCAGGTGCAATGGCATATGCCTGTAATCCCAGCAACATTCAGAAAGCTGAGGCAAGGGGATCACAACATCATGGACTGGACTATATAGTGAGTTTTTGTCTCAAAAACAAAAAGAAAAAACAAAACAACACAACAACAAAGCCAGGCAAGGTGGCTGTACTCCCATTACTCTGGGAGGCCAAGGCAGGAGAATCATGAGCTCAAGCCTAGCCTGGATAATTTGGTGACAGTAAGACCATGTCTTAAAATGAAAGATTAAAAAAAGGGGTAAGGATGTAAGCTCAGGGTGAAGGCCCTGGGTGCAATACCCAGTACTAGGGAAAACAAAACCAACAACAGAAAACCCCACAAATCCAAGTAGAGCAAAAGCAGTGCTGATCATACTGTTGGTGACACTGTAAATTGGCAAATTACTTTGGAAAATTATCTGGCAACATGTACCTTGTGACTCCCCAATTCACCTAACAGAAATCTGCACTACAAATTATAGTTCCAATTTACAACAGTCAGAACTAGGAAATGCCCAGGAGCAGCATGATGGATAAATATTTTGTGGTATATCCATACACTGGAATATAATACGGCAATGCGATAAGCAATTTGCACTGACACATAGCAGGCATGTCCTCTTAGAATACTGCCAATGGCAGCCCAATTCTGTCCACGTCAGCTCCACAGTGGGTCCTTCCATTAGAAGCCATCATCAAGTCCTTGCCTGTGAGGAGGAATGACTGGAAGGAGAGAAGTTTCCAGGGGATGTTCATATTCTGTTTCCTGTTTTCTTTTCTTTTATTATAATTGCAGTACATAATGTTTACATTCCTTGTATGGAGTTGGTACATTTGTAAAACACATCTTAATTCCTTTTTACATCCTTCTTTCCTCCCACCTGCTTCCCCATCTCTTGATCCCCTTCTCCTTTGAGAAAGAGCTATCTCCCTACTTCCTAATATCCATCCCTTATTTTTCTCTTTACTTATACCATGGGTGTGTCTGATTTATTTCATTTCATACTAAGGTGTAAAGTTGCATCTGTTTTCCTCAAATGACTCATCTGTCAGAGTAGAACTCCATTGTGGGTAAATACCATTCATCAGTGATGGATTGTATAGGCTGCTTCCAAGATTTAGCTATCATGAATTGTGTTTCTATAAACATGGGTATGCATATATCACTGTAATATGATGTCTTTAAGTTTTAGGAGAAGATACCTAGAAGAAGAATAGCTGGGTCAAATGGAATTTCTAGTTTTAGATTTTTGAGGAATCTTCATACCAATTTGCATAGTAGTCCCACTAGTTTACATTTTACCAACAGGGTAGTAGGGTTCCTTTTTTTCCCACAACCTCACCAGCATTTATTATTTGATTTCTTGATGATGGCTATTCTTTCTGGGGTATGATGGAATCTCAGTGTTGTTTTCATGTCCATTTTTCTAATGGCCAGAACTGTTGACCATTTCTTCCTGTTTTTATTGGCCATTTGTTCTTCTTCTGTGAAGTGCCTATTTATTTGATTTCCCCATACTTGAGTGCATTTGGAGGGGGGTGTCTAATTTTTTTTGAGTTCTTTATACCTCTAGATATTAGCTTTCTGTTTGAGAAACAGTTGGGAATTTTTTTTTTCCCATTCTTTAGTTTTCTTTTCCCTCTGTTGGTTGTTTCTGTTGCTGTGCAGAAGTTTTTTATTCTTTTATAATTTATTTATTACTTTGGTTTGTTGAGACGTGATCTAGTTATGCAGTTTAAGCTGGCCTTGAACTCGTGGTGATCCTCCTTCCTCAGCCTCTCAAGTGCTGGGATTACAAGGGTGTCCCACCAGGCCAGAAGAAGCTTTTTAATTTAGTATATTTCATTTATTGATTCTCAGTACTATTTCCTGTGAAATGGGGCTCCTTTCAGAAAGTTTTTTTTTGCACTTTATTAAATTCTTTTATTGATACATTGTAGGTATACAACACAATTACATTTCTCATTGAGAATTGTGCCTTTACATAATGTATCTTGGTTCTTATTTTTTCCCCATTCCTAGCTCTCCCTTCAACCCCTCCACCCTTCCCTATTTACAAAGACTTTATTTCCATTTTTTCCATTTCTCATCATTTTTCCTTTCCCTTTCCTTTCCCCTGCCCCTCCCACTACCCCTACCCCTTTGGACCTATTCTTCCTATTTTGCATTATCGATTATTCTTTCTAATCATTGGTACATTTTAGGTATACAATATAATGACATTCATCATTGATTCTTTTTCATTGATCCATATCTTTTAAAAAATTATTTAAAATTTTTTTGTCAATATCATGCTGTTTTTTTTTTTAATCACTGATGCCTTATAGCATAGCTTGAAGTTCAGGATTGTGATACCTCTTGTTTTGTTCTTGTTGCCTAAGATTACTTCTGCTATTATTCTAGGTCTCTTCTAATTTCATACGAATTTTAGGATTGTTTTCTCTAGTTCAGTGAGGAATGCTATTAGTATTTTGTTTGTTTGTTTTTTTGGTACCAGGAATAGGACTCGGGACCTTGCATTTGCAAGGCAGGCACCAGAATCACTGAGCTAAATGCCTGGCCCACTATTAGTATTTTGATTGAGATTGTATTAAATCTGTATAATCAGTTTTGGAAGTAGGTCCATTTTGAATATATATGTTCTGCCTATCCAGGAATAAGGGATATCTTTCCATTCTGATGTATTCTTTGATTTCCTTTTTCACACTACTGTAATTTTGCTTGTAGAGGTCTTTCACTTCCTTGGTTAAGTGAATTCCTAAGTACAGTATTTACTTTTTCTTAGTGTTATTGTGAATGGTATTGTTCCCCTAGTTTTCTTCTTTTTGGTGAGTTTATTATTGGTGTGCAGGAATGGTAATGACTTTTGTGTGTTGACTTTGTATCTGACTAGGCTACTGAATTTGGTTATTAATTCTAGGAGTCTTTTGGTGGAATTTTTGGGGTCTTATATGTAGAGGATCATGTCATCTTCAAATACTGATGTGACTTCTTCCCTTCCTCTACATACCCGTTTTATTTCTCTTTTGCCCGATTGCTGTAATGCTTTGAGAAGCATATTGAACAGGAGTGATGACAGTGAATGTCCTTGTCTTGATCCTGATTGTAGAAGGGAAGCTTTCGCTTTCCCCCACTTAATATGATGTTGGAGGTAAGTCTGTCATAAATGGCTTTTATCAGATTGAGAAAAGGTCCTTCTATGTTTATTTTCTTAATTATAAATAAATGTTGGATTTTGTCAAGTGCTTTTTCTGTGTCAATTATGTGATTTTTGTCCTTGTTTCTGTTTATGTGATGTATTACATGAATTGATTTTCATATATTGAACCATAATTGCATCCCTTGGATGAGTCCTACTTGGTCATGATATATGAGCTTTTTGATGATCCATTATATTCTATTTGCCAGTATCTTGTTGAAGAGTTTTACATCTATATTCATTACAGAGATTGATCTATTGTTCCCTTTTTCTGGTTAAATCTTTGTTTGGTTTTAGAATTAGGGTAATGGTAGCTTCTAGGAATGACTTTAGGAGTACTCCTTCTCTTTCATTTTCATTAAAAAGCTTTTAGACCATTGGTGTTAGATCTTCCCTGAAGTTTTTGTAGAATACAGCAGTGAATCCATCTGGAACTGCAGTTTTCTTAGTAGCTTTTTTTTTTTCCTGCTTCAATTTCATTGCTTGTTATTGGATTATTCAGGGTTTTAAAATTTTCTCATTTCAGTTTTGGTAATTCATATATATCTAGGAATCTAACTATTTCTACTGAATTCTAGAATTTATTAGCATACAGTTCTGTGAAGTAGTAGTTAATAATCATTTTTATTTTGGCAATGTCCATCGTGATTTCATCGTTTTCATTTCAAATTGCATTGATTTGGGTCTCTTCTCTCCATTTTTGGTTAGATTGGCTAAGAGTTTGACTATTTTATTTATTCTTTTGAAGACCAACTCTTCAGTTCATTAATTCTTTGTATTGTTTTTTTGGTATCCATTTCATTGATTTCTGCTCTGATCTTCCTAATTTCCTTCCATTAGCTTTGAGTTATTCTTGTTTTTAAAGGACCTTGACATGCATTGTTAGGTTATTTACTTGGGCTCGCTCTGCTTTTGTGATGTGGGCATTCAGTTATAAACATCTCTCTTAGGACTGCTTTCATTGTGTACTAGAGGTTCTGGTATGTTGTACTGGTATTATCATTTAGTTCTAGAAACTGTCTTATTTCTTCCAAATCTATTGTCCATTTATGAGTGTACTGTATAGTTTCTATATATTTCCACAATATCTGTGTTTTCTTTTATCACTGATTTCTAGTTTCACTGCACCATGATCTGGTAATATGGATGGTATAACATAAATTTCTACGTTTATTTCAGTTTGCTTATTTTTAGTATGTAGTCTATTTTGGACAAAGTTCCATGTGTTGTTGAGAAGGATGTGTATTCTGTTGTTGTTGGAAAAAACACTCTGTAGATATCTATTAAACCCATTAGTTTGAAGGTTTTGTTCAACTCTGTTATTTGTTGATTTTTTGCCTGATTCATTTGTCTATTTGTGATAAGTGGGGTATTGAGATCTTTCACTATAGTTGTGTTTATGCTTATCTGGTCTTTTATGTTAAGTAGTAATTGTTTTATGAAGTTTGGTGCACTGTTGTTTAGTGCATATATATTAATAATTGTTATCTTTTCCTATTAGATTGTTCCCCTTAACCAACATATAGTGACCTTCTTTGCCTCTTTTAATCAGTTTTGGCTTAAAGTCCACTTTGTGTAAATATAGGATAACATATGCTTTTGGAGGGGAGGTGGTTCTTGTAGCATGGAATATTGTTTTCCAGCCTTTGATTTTTAGTCTATGAGGGTTTTTTTGGGTTAAATGTATTCCTTGTACACAGCATATCACTGGGTTTTGTTTCTTACTAAATTTTGCCAGTCTGTTTCTTTTGATTGGGGAATTGAGACCATTCACACTGAGTTATTACTGTTAAGTACTGACTTATTCCTGATTTTTTTTTTCTTCTCTGTTGCCAATTCCTTATTTTTCCCTTCTATTTAAGTCCTCACCCTATCTGGTGTATTCGTTCTTTCAGACCCTTTGTAATTGTTAGCTTCATTCTTTCTAGGATATCCTTGAGAATCTTTTGGAGTGCTAGTCTGCTGGTCATGAATTTCTTTAGGTGGTCTTTAGCATGAAAATATCTTATTTCTCCATCAATTTTGATAGTTTTGCATAATATATCAGCCTAGGTTGGAAACTGTTTTCTTTTAGGGCTTGAAACACTTTACTCTAAGCCTTTAAAGTTTGTGTTGTGAAATCTGCTGTAATTCTAATGGGATTACCTTTACAAGTGATTCATTGCGTTTCTCTAACTGTATTTAAGATACTATTCTTGTGCTGTACTTCTGGGATCTTGATTATGATGTGTTATGGAAAAGTTCTTTTCTGATCATGGCTATTTGGTGTTCTATATGCCTGACTTTAAGTTCTTTCCCCTTATTTGAATAGTTTTCTGCTATTATTTCAGTAAATAGGTTTTCTATGTCATTTGTGCTGTCTTCTAGTTTTTCACTAATTCCAATTAACCTTAGTCTTTTTTGCATCATCTAGGACCTATTGAATCCATTTTTTATGTTCTCTTGTTGATTTTAAAGTATCATTAATTGGTCATTGACAACAGCTCTGTATTCTAGTTCTGACATTCTTTCCTCACATTGGTCATTTCTGCTGCCCATACTTTCAACAGAATTTTTAATCTCTTGAATTTTTATTCAGAGGTTTTCTACAGATCTAATTCCTTTTTATGCTTGTCATTCATGTTCTACATAGTTCTGTTTAGTTCAGCTACCTTTTTATTAGTGTCTTCTATAGACTTGCTGATTGTTTTGTTATTTGGCCCAATACATGTTTACTTAGGTCTTTTGTGAGCTTCCCAAATGCTTTATTTATCTGTTTTGTTATCTCACGTAATATCATTTCCAATAACTCATGCATGTGGCTTTTGGTTTCCTCCCCTTTGATGCCCCATGCATCAGCTTTGGGTGAGTCGGAAGTTTTTGCAGGGATTTTGTTAGCTTATATTCTCATGTTTCTTTTCTTTTTCTTTGGTGGGTACTGAGGCTTTTGGGTTGATTATAGTGGAAAGCTTTGTTTCTAGTATGGAGACTTCTTAAAAAAATGTCTGCTTCCCCATAGTGTCCTCTGGGTGTGGCTAACTATGGTTTTTGCCAGGATCTGTCCCCAGGACTCATTCATCTCTGTTTACTTGGGATGGGATGCTGTAGGGTATTTGTCCCGGTACCTAGTTTTCCAGGAATGGGCCATAGTACTGTTGATGACTGCAAGGCAATCTAGATATTGGCATGACAAAAACACCCAGTTAATAGCAAAAGCTATAGCACCTTGGTTATAGTAATAAAATCAATTATAGCAACAAATACAGAAAGTATTGACAAGCCCTAAGGACCAATAACATACCACCCTTAACCAAAGCAAAGAGATATATAATTACAGTATGAACACTAAGATAAACCAAATATCAACTCACTATTGAGCTAGCATAAATATCTACTAAATGAAACAACTTTACCTCTACTAACAATAGAACTACTTCAACATCAACAGCATAAAGTTAATTAGCTATCTAGAGATACATAAAGGTTAGTAGTTATACTAGTAAAGGTAGAGGGGCTGGGGAATTGGAGAATGAAAAAAGCAAAATTTGAAAAATCATCAGTGAGCTATAAGAAGGAGAGAAAGGTGAGATGAGGGTCCTATTGAGGAGTAAAAGGAAATTAATAGTGTTAGAGAACAGTCACAGGAAAGAATGAATAGGGAAAAGAATTTTTTAAAAAACCCAGCGAAATTCAGGAAGTAAAAGATGAGAAGAGAAAAAAAGTAAAAGAGGAAAACAGAAAAGGAGGTAAAAGAAACTAAAACAGGGCCAGGGATTTAGCTCAGTGGTTTTGCCACCTGCTGTGCAAGTGCAAGGACCCAAATTCGATCCCCGGTACCAAAAAAAAAAAAAAGAAACTAAAAGAGGGGAAAGGGAGGGGGGACTCAATCCCCAAAAAACCCAGTGAAGAAAAAAATAAAAAATAGAAAAATTTTTAAAAGGCTGAGTCAAAAAAAATTCCTATGCTTTTGAATATGGTTTCTTTCCAGATTTGCATTCTCGGGATCTAGCCAGTCTCCATTTTCTCCATCCAGCAGTAGGGCCTATAGGGTTTTGATGTGTCCTCCCTGTACCAGAGGCCCCACTGTCTGTTCACCCCAGACTGTGGTTACTGTTCAAGCAAAGGTTGCTCTTGCTCCCGTTGGTGAATGGAAAATGTGATCAGTCCTCTGGTCTCTGCTGTATGTAGGCTGTGGGGCAGGGGTTCAAATGAGCTATGGGACTTAATGTCAATAGTCATGGGGTCTGGTTGCTCCTCTCTCCTCAGCTATTGTCCTCATCCAGGATCAGGTTGGTTGTTGCCTCTTCTATCCAATGCCAAGGGGAAGCAAAATGTAGAGCTGACTTGGAGCTGGTGGATGGTTGCACCCTTGTGTCAGGGTGTGCCGTCCCTATGGTGTGGGCCTACTTGCTCATGTCAGGAGTGGGCAACCATCTGGCATGGGCCTGTTTGGGGCTGGGATGTGCCACACATCTGGTGCAGGCCTGCTTGTTTCACATTCTGTTTCTTGATCTGGGTGGTAGTTATACAAATTCCTTTTTTAAAAAAATTTTCAAACTGTATATTTGTGATGTATGTCCTTTTCTATATGTGTATATTTCAACAAGGACTTAAAAAATAGCATCCTTTACCTCATAAAGGATACAACTTGGTAGAAAAGACAGACAATAAGTAAATAAACTGAATTTATAATGAAAAAGTTGCATTGCATGATGAGATACCCCTCCCTCCTTTGCCTTGCCTTTTTTCCGTCTCATCCGGAAGCTGTAGCTATCCTGGTGACTTTACCGTCAGCCTATGGATCTTTTCTTGCTCTGCTGTATCTGTCCTACAGACAGTGACCACAAACACACAACATATTGTGTACATGGACTTGTTTCCAATGATCTCCTGGATTAAAATTAGAAATCAGCAAGCCTTTCTGAGTCTTCAGTGTATGGGATAATGTCCTAGGAAGCAGAGACTGTTTTTTTTTCCTTGGGTCAAAACTGATAAACTAGGGCATATTTTTCAATAAGTGTGTTCTAGATCCTTCCCTCCTTCCACCTTATGCACAATGAATTATGATTATTTTTCTCTGTGCTCTGAATAATGACTTTAGTGACCTCCCATTCTTTGGTATTTCAGTGTGCAGAA
The DNA here is from genome assembly GCF_000247695.1 of Heterocephalus glaber. Next base: position 3,808,820 of record NW_004624868.1, read on the forward strand.
AGGCTTAAAGTTATCTGAAAATATGAACCTTTTAATATTGACTACCTCTTGGCTCATTTGCATAAAACTACTGGATTTCTCTATCTTAAATACAGGTGGGGGCCAGGGATTTAGCTCAGTGGTTCTGGTGCCTGCCTCGCAAGTGCCAGGTCCTGAGTTTGATCCCCGGTACCAAAAAAAGAAAAAAAATACACGTGGTTTAGCAAAACTAGAATTAGTTGCATCACATTTGAAATAAGTGGCCCAAGAGCTGCAGCTTAGAGATCTGTGTTAAATAAAGATTTTAGTTGTAGGCATTCAATGTTTGTAAGCTTCTACTTGTCTTTCAAAATCCGCTTTATTAATAATTCAGCTTGTGTCAATTAAAAATGAAAAAAACTGCAAAAAGTAATTCAGCTAGGTTTAGGTTTCAATAAAATTAAAGAAACATATTAGTTTCCAGAAGCCAAGGCTGATCAAAGGAATGGAAAAGGATTATACAGTCCTAGCTTTATTTGGAAATGCACAGACAATGTGTTTGAGTGATGGAGGGGGACATGGCCTCTTGAGGCCCAGTGGCTTACATAACAACAACTAACTCTGATTATGTAGCACTGGCCAACAGCAGAAATGGAAACAGAAAGTGTGGGCCAAGACTGCAAAGCTGTTAGCTTTTTTCTTAAAGACAAAACAACCAATGTGTATAAATTCCACATTTTCTTTATCATGTTTACAATATTATCTTTACAGTATTATGTATTGTCTGTTGACAGGCATCTAGGATGTTTCCAGAGCTTAGCTCCTGTGAATTGCCCTGCTATAAGCATGGGTATGCATGTATTACTTTAGTCTGTCTTAAACTCTTTCAGAAATATGCCCAGGAGAGATATAGCTGGTTAAATGGAATTTTTTAGTTTATTGAAGAATCTCCATGCTGATTTTTATACTGGTTGTACTAGTTTATATCCCCCTTAACAATGTAAGAGGGCTCTTTTTTCCCAGCATTTGTTGCTTTTTATGTTCTTCATACTAGCCATTCTGACTGGGTAAGATAGAATCCCAGAGTTCTTTTGATTTGTACTGGCTAATAATGATGAACATTTTTCATGTATTTATTACCCATTTGTACTTCTTTTGAGAAGTGTCTATTCAGTTCATTCGCCCATTATTTGGAGTCATACACAATGGAATATCATTTAGCCATAAAGAAGAATAAAATCATGTCAGTTACAGGGAAACAGATGGAACTTGAAACCATAATGGTAAATGAAATAAGTCAGACACAGAAAGCAAAATATCATATGGTTTCTCTTATCTGACAAACCTAAAATATAAATAAAAGAGTAAAACAAAGGAGAGATGCTAGAAAACAAAATGACAGACTTTCGGTGAGAGGAAAGTACCTCAGAGCAAGGGGGGGATATGTGGGAGGGGGTAAAGGGACTGAAAATGATCCAGATAGATTGTGTGCATGTCCCAAGTTCCAAAAGTGAACATATCACATATTGTAAACATACACTAAAAAAAAAAATGACAAAACAACCAGAGTGCAATTTCCTAGAAGTTGTACTACGGCCTCAAACAAATGTGAATTTTACTTTTTCAAAATCAATTATCTTCAAGCATAGCACTTTACACATTTTTATCAGAAAAAGGATTCTTTGTTTATAAGTGTCATAAATAAGAAACACTAACTAGATGTGCTTTTCTGCCTCTTCCTTCCGGTTCCTCCATGGTGCTGGGTATTGAACCCAGGACCTGCTTCTTATAAAGCAAGAGAATGCACTGAAGAAAGACCAAAGACAGGGTTTGAAAAATAAAAACACATACACAAAAACCTTTAAAACAAGTAGTTTACAATTTGTTATATTAAACAGAATCAGAGCAGCTGGAAGCCCTTGGTTGACATGTCCCTGCCCCCTCCTCACATCAGAGAATTCAGCTAGATGGGTACCTGCAGGTATTTTCAGATCTTTCAGCCTTTTCTGTTCAACATCCTTAGAATATGAACAAGATACTGATGTTCTCATAAAGCATTCCCAAATGACCAGCTGACATACTAGGGATATATGAAATCATTTACTCAAGTACAGACTACAAAGGAAGGGCTTAACTGAACCATGCTTCTCCTGGAGAGACAACTTGTGTACTCTAACAGAAAAGAAATAATCAGCCCTTTTTTGGGAAAGTATGGTGGAGAGAGGAAGGACAATATTATCAGATGAATACACTATTTAAAACTTACTAAAGACATCATAATTAAAGATAGGATAAAAACTGTTAGAGTCAGGAAATGTAAACATGTTGTTACTGTCAGTCTAAATTATAGCCACACTTTGTAAGATAAAGTAGTGTAGGCATTCAGCAACAATCTGAGATGTTATAAATAGAATAGATTTATAGGATGTTTAATTTGAAATTTTCCTTAAAAGCCTAAATAATCACTTCGCACTCCTTAGATTAGCTATGACAAAAAAGGGAGACAATGACAGCAGGGTGAGAATGTGCAAAAAGTGGGACCTCATGCATTTTCAGTACAGCCAATCCATGAGAGAACACCAGTGTAATTTAAAGAAAGGAAAAATCTTTCAGCCACTTAGTAAAACAATTTGGATGTTTCCTTTTTCTTTTTTTAATGTTCTTTATAAATGCTGAAATGATACATTCACATGTTAAAAGTTAAAATTGTTCCTCTAAATTTCTTAGTAATGTGGGTATTTTATTTATTCATAACCCCACATATATCCACTTCTCAGGGGAGTCTAACACTGGGGCTCTATCTTGAGGAGAGAAGATTTCAAATTTCTGTTATCATTAACTCTGGGCCTCAATATTGGAACACCTTTCAGGGAAGTGTGGCTGGACAGACACAGCCTCCTTTCTGACATGGGTCCCCCCCCCCCCAAGGCTTACCCAATCCCTCATAGCCCCTTTCCACAAAGAGTCCTGTCATTTGAGTCTTTCTGGACTGGGACAAACGACTGAGGGTATATTTTTATCTCCTCAAAAAATATTTTCCTGCCAGGTGCTGTGGCACATGCCTGTAATCCCAGTTACTCAGGAGGCTGAGGCAGGAGGATCACAGTCAGGGAACACAGACCTTACTCGAATACTGTGGCTGTATATTCTGACCTGTCTTTGCGGTTCCATAAAGGACAAGGCAGAGGCTGACCTTTGTTCTGCCACCGCTCCTTGGCTGTAGCAGCCTTCTGTGCAGGATCTATAGAAAGATTTAAAGTCATATACTACTGGCGGTGGCTGTGGGGACAAGGAACAGCAGGCAGAGCAAGTAGCAGACAGATCCAAGCACCCTGGAAAGAGGGCACTAGGGTGAGTTTCTTGGGGTAATAAGGGCTTGAAAGGGCCCCCGCATATACAAGGGAGAAGAGTGCAACCTGTGTTGCCAGGACTGATGCATGCTCAGAAGAGTTCAGGGAAGAAGCTGGGCCTACACTTCTGCTGGGGCAAGTAGGAGTGAGGCTAGGGCAGAGTTACCGATGGAGAGACAGCCTTAGCATCTGAGGGGTGTCCCATCCCAATGTCAAACTGCACAAATGAGGAGGCAGAGTTCTTTTCATTGGAACTTCATGCATTTAAGGAAATTTCTCAGGTCACTGGCTGACTGTGAAATAATGGAGTAGAGAGTTCAGGGACCACACACAAGCAGGAATGGATTTTTGCAAAAACTGTTTGGAAAAGTCACTAAAGAAGACAAGTGCAGGCCCTAAAAATCAACAGCAAACCATCAACCAGGGACAAATCACTTTCCCAGAGTTACCACATCCAGTATTCAAAAATACCAACAGCAAAAAAGAAACAGGAAAGAATGGTTCATTCACAGGAAAAATCCCAATTGGCCCAAACTAATGTCTGAGGAAGCCCTGAGTACCCTCCTTGTACTCACTAGAAAAAGACTTTAAACAAACTATCTTAAATATCCTCACAAGAAATCACAGATGAAGAACTAAAGGAAGCTCACAATCCTCCTGCCTCAGCTCCCTGGTGCTAGGATTACAGGTGTGCACAACTGCACCCAGCTGACATGTAAAGTTTTTAAAAACTGAAAGATAGCTACAGGTTTAATTCTATGTTACTTAACTGCACTCTAATACTTCCATTGTATTATCTTCCTGTCCTTTAGTGTGTTACTCTCAATTATATCTTCTAAGTTTTTTCTTTAGCTATACCTAAACTGCCGTTTGACTAATCACCTGATTTAAAATTTTTTAAATTTAACTGATCTTTTAAAAATGTATAGATATATTTTGTTTCTTTTTATAATTGGCTATTTAAAAAATACTGTCTTTTTCACACAAGTTTAAATATCTCATTGTTTCTCTTGTGTGAGGAGCCCAAAAGGTAAATAAGAAGCAAAATGGAGGGTAGATATTGGGAAGTAGGAAGAATATGTTCAGATGGAAGGAGGACAAGGGGGTGGGAAGGAAGGAAGGAAGGAAAAGCGGATTTTAAAAAGGGAATGGAAGGAAAAAAATGGAAACAAAGCTTTTGTAAATGGGGAGGGGATGAACAGTTGAAAGGAGGGGAGGAGAATGGGGAGGAAAGAAGAAATAAGATGTATTATGTAGAGGTACAAATTCCCTATGATGAATGTGATCATTAAGCATGGCAAAAATGTACTAATAAAAAATGAATAATAAAAAATGAAAACAATGTCTTCAAGGGTTTCTATTTGTTGTTACTGTTTCAATCAGTTAACTTTTTACTTTGCAATTTTATCCAGATTGTCCTATTATTCTCACTAAATGGATGCTTGTTTTTTCAAGTAATGGGAATTCTTTAGTGTACACTTCCCTTCTGCTGGGGTAATATTTTTTGTGACATTTCTGTGAACACTGGTATGAAAATGTCCTTCCATTGCAGTTTTATGGTGGCTTCTTCCTCAGACTGAAAATTTAGTGCATCTATCATTTATATTCCTTTTTATACTTGAGTCTCTTACAAGCTTAGAGTACAGGCTGAATTTCAACAATATGGTATCTGAGGTTTACTATGGATTTTCTAACTTTTGCTCGGAATACTTCATCCTGGTCCCAGTCCACTGGCTTCCATCCAGCACTACCTGTAAAAACTCATTCTATTCAAATGTTATCTCTTCAGGAAATTTCCCAGCTTCCTCAAGTGTATACCCATATCATCTGTTTATTACAGTAATCACAAGTGATTACTGTTAAGAGTACAACTAGATACTGAAACAACTACATAACTTGCAATTTGATCTGAATAGCTTATTCATTCACTGCTAGTGTAGTAGCGCAGCTTGGTACATAATAGAGGCTCAATAAACATTTGTTGAGTTCATGAATGTACATGACTTATAAATGAAAAGGCTGGAGGAAATAAAAAGAAATGCTGTGAAATTAGGAAGTATAGGAGAATGACTGAGAGAAATTTAAGGAAGTAAATCTATGGAAATTATATATGTATTTATTTTTTTAAAGTACTAGAGCTTATATAGACAACTTTTGTGTTTCGATGTATCACTTTAAAAATGAATTAAGAGGGGCCAGGGATTTAGCTCAGTGGTTTCGCTGCCTGCTGTGCAAGCGCAAGGACCCGAGTTCAATCCCTGGTACCAAAAAAAAAAAGAATTAAGAAAAAGCTCTAGAGCTAAATTTTAGGAAAGATACTTGGCCAATATAGAAGCAACTACTGCAATTCCTAGTACCTACCATAAGTGCTTGCTTAATGAATGTTATGACTAACTGGTTAAAACAGATATAGAAATAATAAACACTAGTCAGACAAGATGGTACAGTCCTGTAATCCCACTATTCAGGAGTCTGAGGCAGGAAGATCACAAGTTCTAGGCCAGCCTGGGCAACTTAGAGAGTCTCTGACTCAAAATGAAAAATATAAAAAGCCTGGGTGCTTGCTGGGCTCAATTACCAGTAGCACATAACAAAATAAAAAAGAAAATGCTAAGCATCTACTTTGTGCTGACAGTATGTGAAACACATACTTAGGCGAGGCCCTCATCTAATTTTGGGAGGCAAAGATTACATGGAACAAAGCTGTCATATGCCAGGAGTCTCTGCCAGGGACTTGTTTGGAAAGAGCTTGTCACTACAGATGGGAGTCATTGGAATGATATTTCGTGACATGGGGTGCACTGGATCTGTGGTGGCAAAGGGGAGGTGAGGATGGGTTCCTGAAACAATTCGTGGAAGTGAAACTAATCATGGTAGTGTGATCAGCTTTTGATTCATATTTGACAGAAAGCACAATGCCTGAATAGGACTTGTGATGGGTGAAGACCCTGAACTAAATGAGAGCTATCAAATCAGAGACACAGCTTGGCTACTGCTGAGTGTGCAACCATTGCTAATGCTCCCCTCCAAAGACATAAAGAAGCTATTTTCAGTGTGTAAACATTTACAGTTTACTCCTGTTTTGACTTATAGACACATGGCACCCTATCATAAACAGATGATGGTACAGCTCCTCTAACTAGTCTGCTGATGATTTCATAGTGAAAATATTATTTCACTAAAGCCTGCTTAAAATTAGTCAATTTAAAAAGCAAAACAACTCTCACCCACCGAGGACAGTGTAAGTATGCTATAACTAATGCTTTTAAATTACTCTCCAAAAAACCAACACCTCTCTCATTTAATTCAGAAAGAAAAGTATCAACACCTCTCTAATTCAGAAAAAATGCTAACAATGAGCAATTGTTATCTTTGAATACCGTATATAATTAAAGAACAGTGCTCATTGAGATAGAACTAAAAATTGTACAGGATTTCCATAATCACTTATAAATATTGTTAAAAATGAATCAATCTAAAATAATCAAATTAATAGGTCCAGACAAATGAATAGGTCCAAACTTGCATTACGTTATACAACAATGTACTCCAACCATAGAAAGATATGTTGTATAGGAAATAAATACATATTGACTGAAGAACATTGTATTAAACATTAATAACTTTTCTCTTTGTTAAAGGGCTTAAACAGAGAAGAGTTTGCATGGAGTTTCTTTCACTGAATATATGTTTAACTTCATACTACCAGATGTCACCACCACTCAGCCATGCCTCCACAGCCTGCACTTGACCTTGATCCCACAGATCTTACAGGACCAGGGATGGACACAGGTCCTAACATGACCTAAGCAGATTCTCTTGGAGAAACCTGAAACTGAGAGTCAGACCACCCATCTGGGAAGTTATTGAACTAAGGATATACAGACTTGAGAGCACACAGATGGGTCCTTTGGCCACTTGCCTGTCCACACAGTGACAGCTGTTCTGCAGAAGACAGCATCTTTTGAAAGAGGAAAATAAAGCAGAGAGTGATAGGGATAAGGGAACACAAGCACTAGAAAAGTAAGTGATATTGAGAATTGCAGACTAAGGAGCCTGATTCCAGAGCCGTGGTAGTTTCTGCAACTTGTCCTGCCCTGTAAGATGAGGATATTCTTCAGTGTTCTTGTGTACTTTGGCTCTCCTGAAGTGGTTTTCTGTCACTTGCAGCCAAAAAATCTTAATAATTGCAATGTTCATTTCAATTCCATTAGTGATTGATGAGTGGCACTGGGAGCCAGAGGTGTTTTACTTCCCCTCATAAAGACTCTCTAGGACTTGTGATGGACTATACATAACGAGAGCCTGAGATTTAGCTCAGTGGTTCCGACGTGTGCCTTGCAAACGCAAGGACCCGAGTTCAATCCCTGGTACCTCCCCCTCAAAAAAAACCATAACAAGAGAGGGAAGAAACAGCTCCAAATTATTTATTCTTTTTTTTTTTTATGTACCGGGGATCCAACTCAGGACCTTGTGCTTGCAAGGCAGGCGTAGTGCCACTGAGCTAAATCCCCAGTCCCTCCAAATTATTTATTCTTGTCTTTGGTGAATCTCCAGACTCCTCAAGCATTTCTTTCTTTCTTTCTTTTTTTTTTTTTGGTACATGGGGATCGAACTTGGGTCCTTGCGCTTTTGAGGCAGTCGCCGGAACCACTGAGCTAAATCCCTGGCCCCTAGCATTTATTTCTTTAAAAGAAAATTTCCAGTTTTATGGTTGGTTTTTTTCCTCTTTGGGGGAGAGAACTGACTGGCCTCTTCATTCTGCCATAGCTGTAAATCCAATCACAACTGATTTTTGTAGATATCTTCTAAATTCTTTTTCCCTTTGTCTTCTTTCTGGCTAGCTTAAAAAAAAACTGTACAATTCTTTCACCACCTTGGTTAAGTGTAAATCAAACTTTATAATTTCTTTTTTCAGACTGCTAGTATACAGAAATGGAACTTTTAGGGTTTTCTACATATAATCGGGTTTTCTACAGATCATATAATCTACAATTAATACATAATTTTACTACTTCCTAACTTGGATGCATTTTATTTCTTTTTCTTGCTTAATTTCTCTGTCTCGTAATTCTAATACTACGTTGATCAGAAGTGGATGAAGCTGACATCCTTGACTTGAAAAACTATCAGTCTTTAAACATTTAATTTGATGTTTTCTATGGTGGTTTCCTTTATAGCTTCTACTGTGTTAGAAAGTTTTCTTCTAATCCTAATTTGTTGTTTTTTAATAATTAGAAAAGGGTGTTAAATCATGTCAAATGTTTTTCTGCATCAATTCAGATGACCATGTGGTTGTATCTCCTATCTTCTATTAACGTGGTCTATGGCACTGAAGGATTTTCGTATGTTAAACCATCCTTTCAGGATTAAATCCCACTTGGTCATGGCATATAATCTTTTTACTGTGCTGCTGAATCAAATTTGCTAGTATTTTGTTGAAGACTTTACATTAACGTTCATATAGGTTATTGACCTGTAGTTTTCTTTTCTTGTAAAGTCTTTGTTTAGATTTGATGTTGGGATAATGCTGGCCTCATAACATGAGTTAGGAACTGTTCCCTACTCTTCAATATTTTGCAGAATTTGGAGAAGGATTGGTATTAGTTCTTTAAATGTCTGGTAGAACTTAGCAGTGAAGTTAGGTAAATTTAACAGGGCTAGGGCTTTTTCTGCTGGGAGGTTCTTGATTGTTGATTCAATCTCCATACTAGTTATGCATCTATTCTATTTTATGATTTCATTTTGGTGGGTTGTTTCTAGAAATTGGCCCATTCTACCTAGGCTAATTTGTGGGTATACAACTGATAATAGTACTCTTTTATAAATTTTTCATTACTGTAGAATCACATGTAGTATTTCCACATTCATCACTGATTTTTAGTAACTTCAGTCTTTTTTTCTTGGTCAATCTAGATAAGTTATTTTTGGGCAGTATTAGAGATCAAACCCAGGGCTTGGATGTGCTAGATAAATATCCTACTACTGAATTATGCCCCCAGCTCCTAGAGAAAGAGTACCAGGTTTGTTGATGTTTTCCAAAAACCAAAATTTGGGTTCACTGATTTTTTTAGTTTTTCTATTCTTTATTTCACTTATCTCTGGTCTAATCTATATTATTTCCTTCCTTCTGCTAGCTTCAGGTTTATTTTGTATTCTTTTTGGGGTTTTTCTCTACTTCCTTAAATGTAAAGCTAGTTTGGTTTGAAATATTTTTTGTTTATCTAGTGTATGCATTTATAGCTACAGATTTCCCTGTAACAGCTTTTGCTTAATTCCCGTAAGGTTTTCATGTTGTTTTCAATTTAGTACCTAATTTGAAGACTTCTTCTAAAGCAACAGTAATCAAGGCAGTGTCGTTGTAAGGAAAGACATATAGATCATTGGAATAAAACAGAGAATCTAGAAATAGAACCACACATATATGGTCCACTGAGTTTT